>VWZI01011363.1:885757-950225 GCA_013396835.1 Psilopogon haemacephalus | reverse complement strand
CCGCTACCCAGTGTGCGGTAGCGATGGGCTCACTTACAGCAGCGGCTGCCAGCTCCGCGCCGCCAGCCTGCGCGCCCAGAGCCGCGGCGAGCCCGCAATCAGCCAGCGCAGCAAGGGAGCCTGCGAGCAAGGTGCGGGGCGGCGGCGGTCGGAGCGCGCGGGGCCGGGCGGGGCGGGCCGGCGGCGGCGCTGCTGGGGAGGGTGAGGCGTCTGCGCTACCTGGCTTCGCGGGGGAAAAGCGGCTCCCCGGTGCGCCTCGTACTGTCGTATCACATCGCGGGGCGTATTTGTAAAGGCAAGATGACTTAAAAAACACCTTAAATGGACTTGAGAGTCCCAGTCGGATATTGCCGTCTGAACTTGGAGCAAGACTGTAGACCAGCCCCAGAAATGCAAGGAAACCGAGACACTTGTCTTGGCTTCCAGCCTGCCCTGCTTCTCATACTTTGCTTGCAACTTGGGATGCTGTGACATGGGACAAAAGGGTAGAGCTCGGCAGAGGAAGACTGCAGACAGTGAGAAAAGGAAATGATTAAATGGATTGGAAAGCCACGGAAATTTAGAGCCAAAACTCACAAGCTTGCTTTGTTTGGAAAGGAAAACAGGCAGTGACTTCTCTCTGAGCTGTAGATAGTGGTTTGCACTTGCAGCATTTTCATCCAGGAGTTCGCGTCTTGACAAGTGTTTGCTTGGGGATAGTGCTCAAGGAGCAAATTGTTCTGCTGTGAAGGCTTTATTACAATCTAGGCTTCTGAGAGTGGGTTTCACTGGGAGGGAGGGAAGGGCGGGACACGGCACACAACCTATTTACTAAAGGTCTCAAGGACAACTTCACTGTGCCAGTGCCGTTTTGGTGGAGGAGTATTTTTACAAATACAGTATGCATAGGGTCACAACCTCCACCTCCTCCTTCTCTTTCTTCCCATAACTGAGGCCAAGTATGTCTTGAAAAAAAAAAATGTTTATGAAACTCCCAAAGAAGGCATGAAAGTCTGGGTAAGTATTGCATTTTGGTAAGTTACGCATTTTGATATTGTCCGTTAAATGCCCTTTGAGGCTTTTCACAAACCTTGTGCAAAACGTCAGGCTTAAAAGAAAACATCACCATGGTGTTAACTCCTGGAGGGAAGGAGCTCCAGCCCTCAGGCTGATGTGGGATGAGAAGAGAATGGCCTCGATCTCCAGGTCTCCATTTAGCATTTAGAAGGAGTCTTTCCAGCCAGGGAGGACTCAAGAGATGGTAACAGTGATTCTGAAAATGTGTGATGCTTCTTGGCCCTGCCAGCCCAGAGCAAGTGAACAGATAACCTGAAATACATCTCAGATTACACTTCAGATGTGTACTTGAGAAGATGGATGCATTCTCACTTGTTTTGTCCAAAGTCACTTTCAAGTTCATGGCAAAACTAGTTTTGATATATTGTAAGCTACTTTCTCAACCTTTGTCTACATCTCGCTGTGTCTGCCCCAGTCTGAATGCTGGCTTGGCCTGGTGGAGATTCAACAGAAACAGTTTGATGAGGCCCATGAAAACATGAGCCACTAGGCAGGATAATGGGAGGCAAATGACCTGCTAGCCTCAAACTGCTCTTGTGAGACTTTCTACATCTTCTGGTCATCACAGTAGCAGCTTCTCAAAGGGTGATAGTGTGGGACAGCTATTCCATGCACAAAATGCATCCCTTCCTTGGAGAAGGTCGTTTTGGATGTGCAGATGTACATCAAGACACCTCTGCAATCTGCTATCTCTTACCCAAGAACTTTGTTGGAGCACGTGGTGCTGAGACAGGCAAAATGTCGTCTCCTCTATTGCTCTGGAGACCCACTCTACTTTTGGCTCCTGCTGCTGGAAGAGCTTTGACCCAGCATCTTGGGGAAGGGAACAAGATGTGTAAGAGCTGCTCAGCAGTGATGTTGCAACTGACTCTTCTGAGACTTTTCTCAGCTGTGTGAATCTTCCTTGTGCTGTGGACCTTCTTGTGATATGCATCACTGACAGATGAGGCAAGAACTGAGCCCACACACGTGGTAAACATCTGGAAGTATTCCTATAGCACTCAAGAGCCTCCTAGCAGTTAGAGCTGTTGGGTGGGGAGTTGTAATCTCCACAGAGATTTCTGAGCAATTGTAGGAGAGGATATCCATCTCATCAACCCTGCAGGGTAGAGCCTCTTTCAGTATCGTTCCAGGCAGGAGACATCACTCTTGTGGGTTTCTAAGAGAACCTAGATTCCATAGGAGTCAAAGAGTGGAAGTTCTGGCTTTTGCCGTTTCCCATCACAAATGGATGTGATCTTGAAGAACTATCTAGGGTGGGATTCTGCACAGAGAGGCTACAGGCAGAATCCTGCCTGCGTCAGTCATTTGTGTGACAGCTTTTGCACTGAAGGAGAACCTCAGCGGATAGGGAACTTGGGCTTTCTGCTTGTAGCAGATGGGCTCTGAGGTGTCTACATGCACTCGCTGTCTTATCAGGATTGCATCCTTTGGGTCCAAGAGATAGCAGTCTTTCAGATCTGAAAAGAGATCCAGAAAATGGGTCCTAACTAGGTCTGATGACTTCTTTTTTCTGTCAAGTGGAACTGGAGAAGGAGGGCTTGTTTTGTACATCCTCTTTGAAAGCTGGTGCTCAGGAAAAGGGAATGCAGCGAGGCAGCTGCCATTGGTCTTTGCTGTCATGGGCATGAGGGGCAGCAGCTGGAGATGGGGCATCCTTCAGAAGAAGGTAATGTCTCTGGGAACAGCTTATTGGTAGATGCTGCTCCTCACCCACTGTAGCGCTACTGCATGCTTGGTGTGACAGGGCAGGAGACAGGACCTGGGCAGATGCAAATAGGCAGTTTGTTTCTCAGTCCCTGTCACTGCTCAAATCTCACTTCATCAAGGTGGGAATGAGCCTTACCACAGCCACCTCTTCTTCTGCCTTGAAATACATGCTTCAGACAGACATCAACCACAAGCAAATAGAGACTTGGCTCCTCTTCTTTGCTTAACTAGGATTGCATTTCATACTCTCTCACCTTGTCTGTCACTCCATCCCACACATATCAAATATTCCAAGGGTCTGGGGGAGATGTACCTACTGGCAGAGGCAGTCATAGGTAACAGCATGTAGGCATGAGTTAAGTCACTTGGAAACAAAGCACTCAACTGCATAAGGCTTCACATGCCTTGAAACACACACCTTTTTCCACCACAGAGATATTTCCAATAAACTAGAAGTTCATCAAAATTATATCTGACCAAGCTGACCAAAGGGATGCCAGGCTGAGCTTTCTGTATTCAGCACAGTGCGTGTCCCAGGGTTTTCTGTGCAATGCAGTTTTTGCTTGTTAAGAAATAACTGCTCAACGACTGGAAAAAAAACCCATGGATGTTTCTTTGTTGTTAAACAGCAAAAGGAAGCAGCCGGTTCTTGGCCCTACATAATTTGCCTTGACCTTGTCCTCGAGTTTTTCATTCTGCTGCTTTTTTCCCAGACCTCTTGGATCTGACGCCTGCATTCTTTGTACAAAAATAGTGAAGCCATGCAGAAAAAGGTATTTCCGTTGCAGCCAAAACTTTCTGATGGAGGGCAAAAGAAGACGCAGTTGAGAAGAGTTTGAGAGGGCAGAAGTAATCTTTGCTATACCTGCACTTGGCAGGTGTGGGGATCCAGCCAGTCCACCCTTCCTGAAGTGGGTTATGCATGGGTTATACATTCATGACTGGCTTTGGGTTTGCCCTGCTCCCTGCCACCTTCACCCCATCTCTACCCTTATGCCCCAGCAGCCTCTTGGTAGCTCATCTCAGTGCCAAAGCTGTGCAGGAGATGGATGCTATGAAGTTTTCCAGCTGCTTTTCAGCATTACCTTTAAATGGATTGGCCCTTTGCTTTCTGCCTGTGAATATGCACAGCTATGCTCAGGCCTGCTGCCAGCTCTTGCAGGCAGAGCAGATCCAAAGACAAAGCAGAAGCCTGATGGTGGGACAGATACCTGGTCAGGGATGCCACCTCTGGTGCTCCTGTCAGCTTCCATGACAGCCAGAGAGCTGCCTTCTGCCACTGCTGTCACCCAGCTGTGCACAGATGTTCAAAAGAGCCTCTCACAGAGCTAGTGGCTTCAGTAATTTAGTCTGAAATTAGTTTTGCAATGCATACACAAAAGTTTTTTTTAGCCAACTAGGACTTGCTACAGGAGGACTATGGTAGGGCTGCCATGCAGAGCCAACTGGCATGAAGAATTAGGCTTGTGTGGCTCAGCTCATGCAAGGCAGAACAACCTCAAAGCACCAACCCCCATCAAAAAGCTAGCAGGATATTAGCATGATGAGATCTCTGAGCTGAAAAATACCAGGCACAGCCTTGTCTAACCAGGGCAAGAAGACACAAATATCCTTGAATCTCTCTTATAATTATCTACCAGCAGATACCTGCTTCAGGTGACATGTTATGGCTGCTGGAAATACTGCTAAAGTTGCTTTGTTGCAGCTCAAAGGACTTATGGTTTGAAGTCCCTGATACTTGTCCATCAGGGTTGGGATCTTCAGGTTGTTCTGCTGTTGTTAGTCCAGGCTTTGTCTAAATTTTATGTTCTCTTCTTCCTTGGAGGAAGCCAAGTGCCAATACACTGTACCACAAAGCAGCTCTTGACAGACACCAGAAGACAGTGTCTCACCCTCCAGACAGCTACCTGCCTATAAACACCTCCCAGAGGTAGAAACTCAGGGCCTCTCTGGGTCAAGGGTAAGTTTGCTGGCTTGCTGAGTAGCCTGCTTGATTTCTATTTATATGAACATGGCTTGAATTTCCATGTCTCTAAGAGAGTCTTTTTGCAACACTGAAAATGTGGAGGCATTTGCCCTGTGATGACAAGGGCTCAACACCTGGCAGGATCCATCCCACAGGCTGCAGAGCTTGTGAACAGCAGGACCAGGAGAGAGATTCTTTCAAAGCTGTCACCAGCACTAAACTTGTCTAAATCTCTTTTTTGCTAGCAAAGAGATCCCAAACACTGGAGCTGAGCTGTGGCCCCAGAGGAATATAATTCTGGCTTTCCAGAAGCGCAGACAGCACCCCTCCCAGAAAAATTTTTACCAAGATGTCACTTGCCAGCACTGTTGCTCAGGAAAAGGTGGGTGCAAGGTTTTTTGGCTGTCCACAAGGCTTTAAAAATGGGATGGAAGACATGAGGTTGTGGCTGCCAGAGTGGTGGAAACTAACAACTCCAGTGGCAAGTACAACCCCTGACCACCACCCGCACCCCTACCCATCCCCAAGATTTCTGCTATTTCAGCAATAATTTTGCTTTGCTGTTGTCTTAGCATCCTATAAATCTACATCTGTGCTGCAAGCAAACAAGTCAATTTCAAACCAGGAAACAAAAACTACATCTGCTGCTTCATTCCATGCAAATTCAGCTCTTGAGGCTTTTCCAGAAATACTTTAGATGGTGGTTTGTTGGTTTGGGGGATTTGTTTGTGGTGGTGTTTTTTTGTAGTTGTTTGTTTGTTGTTTGTTTTTTTTTTTAAATCCACTGCCAGAATAGAGCAGAGACCGGCTCCGGGGGAAAACTTTCTGGGAGATGGCAGACTGCTGTTATCACTCTCATTGCCTCACTTTCTCCTGATACAACTGCCTTAAATTCAAAAGTTCCCATCGTTTCTAGGCATAAGAGAGCACAGTTCATATCCAATCACATTTTGCAAGAAACTTTTCTGTATTTGTGCTTTTTAGTTAACAAGTGGCTTAGATTCCTTTAGTTATTTGCTTCCCTTCTTTGTTGGATTATAAGTGACTTAATGCCCACATTTTGTGAGTGCTTTCTTATTTGTTTGTGAAAGAGGGTTTAGACAAGGTTTTGCTAAGTCATTTGTGGTTGTAAACGAGCTGAATTCCCTAATTCTCCTGGGAAACTGGTTTTGGACTTTCCGTCAGCTGGGAGTGAGGGTCCTGCAGCAGTAGCTTGCTACCTGCTTTCTCTCACCATAAAGGTAAGTGTGGCATTTGCAGGTAGATTTTTTGAGCTGTGTCTAGAGAGTCCATGGCAGAGCAGAGCTGTGCAGGTATGTGGTGGGGCTACACCTTTTGTTTTATACTGTGAGTTGCTTTCAGGTGGAGGATGGTGTGGGGATGTGCTGTTTTTCAATGTGGTGCTTTTCTAGCACACAATGTGGTGGGATTTTGAGACAGAGTTTCTAAAGCTGAAACTTTATGCTGGTGTTTTTTAAATTAATCTGTAACTTTGGGGTTTTCCGCTGCTGTGGGATAGGTCATAAAATCCTCCTTGAAAGACAGTTAGTTACCTGAAAATGTTTTGGTTCATTGGAGCTTGAGTTTTTATGGTTGCTGTGCTAAAATCTTTTAGGGAAGCTGTTTAATGTGTTACTTGGCAGCTCAGTCCTGAAGAGCACCAGTCTGCTCAGGGACCGTTTAAATACCTCCACTGCCCAAGAGGGTCCTATATTTCACCCGTGTCTTCATTCTTAGTCATCATAGCATACCCAAAATCACTAGGAAGGAATTATTATAGATCAGCAAATTCCTCCCTATGTTTGTTTTTTCTGTTGCTGAAAAGGCATGCTGTGTTTTTAAAAAAATGTGTTTAATCCTTTGTGTGGCTGAAGTTGATTGAGGTTCATATTAAACAGGAGATTACCACATAACAAGTCTAATCAGGTCAGATTTTTGAAAGCTTTGCTTGCTTTTCCATGCATAAATGCTGCCATGCCTTGTTTCTGTGCTTCATATCACAAGGTTTTCACATTCTTTCCAGGCTTTCACTCCTGGTAGTCTTTGTGCCATAATAGCAGTTTTCTTAGTGAAAAGGTTGCATAAAAGAGAAGAAGGGAGGTGGCAGCTGGGAGATTTCTTGAGCTGGCTTCTCTGAGAGGTCCAAGACAAAAAAACCCAAACAAATAAGCATTGTTTACAGAAATTTTCTGTGTGTTTGACCCTGGGATGCCATGCTTCAGAGCAGCAAAAGGAAGGGGAGGTCAGGAAAAAGGGTAGGACAGTGGGAAAAGAGAGAGGTTGGTTTGTGGCAGTCTGCAAGCAAGGACATCTCCACTCAGAGAATTTGCTTTTTTCTTGTTCAGCTGTTTCTAGAGGCAAGTGTTGGTTATAAGCCTGCAGTTGAGCTTGAGATCAGGCTCAGCCACGTTTGCATTCCTATTGCCCCAGCTTTGAAAACTGGACTATGTTGAGGATGCTGCAGAATGAGGCAGAGCACTGAGCTGGGCAAAGTGAAGAGGGACAGCTTCTGCTCTGGTCACAATGCTGGGGCCAGCATAGACCTGTCCTGCCTGCTGGGTAAGGAAGAAAGGGCTTGGGAGTTTGTTCTCTTCAGGGCTGCTCCATTCTCCCTCCCATATGTAAGGACCTATTCAAAGGTCATGCACAAGGTCTCTGAAGGCAGCATTTCAGAACTATGGTAAGATAGCAAAGGTGGTCTTTCCAGCTGTATCAGTCTGCTCCCTGATGAATCCAGTAAGGTGGGAAGCAGAACACCCATGGGAGATAGATGGTGGCCCAGGGCCCTACCTCTTGATCATGCTGACTCAGTCTTAAGTTTCCAAGGCTTGGGGCAAAGCTGCAGCTGCACTCATATTTGCAGCCTTTCCAGGGCCACTGGACTGTTGAAGTTTGAGGGTGGGCATCCAAACAGGCTTAACATCCGGCATCGCTTTTTGTCTGGATGTCTGAGAACTTGGTTTTGTAGCTCAGTCTTTTCAAGGCCAGGTTAAAGAACAGGGAAAAATGCCTTCAGAAAGAGGTAAAGAAGGTTTGTTAATCTTCCAGAAAACAGCAGGCAACTTTGGGAATGAGGAAGGCCAGAAGCTGCTTGTGCTTCCCATCTGCTGCTGCCTCTTGCAGAGCGCTGACCTGGAGGGAGCAGCTGAGGCCATGCCAGCTAGAATGAGTAGATGCTGCTTACAGAAGGTTTCCCCTTCTCCATATAAAGAAAGATTTTGAAGATAAATTACTTTCCCAGAAACTTAGCAGACTGGAGTTGGTCTATTTTCAGACTCGCAAGAGCCTGTGAGGGTGAACAATGTCTAGCTTTGGTTTTGATTTGCTGTCTTATAGGCAATGTTGTCAGTCTGTGTTTTATGCAGGGCTGCTCAGGAGAGCTGGCTGGGAACCAAGCTAACACTCATGCAAGCTTTAGCATGTGATCCACAGCTTCGTGTGTTCATGGTCGGGACTTCTCATGCACACCTAAGCATGAAGCCATGCCTCAGTGCTTAATGTCAAGCTTGGTTTTGGCTGTAGTAGCATACCTGTGGTCCCCTTGACTTTAGCAAAGTTGTTGATGCTCAGAAGGCAGGTGGGGTGAGAGATGTCAGATCTCTGCCTGCTGTGACTAAGCAGAGAAAAGGTGACTGGTGCAGGACGGGTGTCAGGAACAGGTACCATGTGATAGCCTCATCAAAGAAGTCACAGGCTCTGCTGCGTGCTGCTGTGGCAGAAAAGCAACTAGGTAACTGCAACGGGAACTCTGTGTGCTGCTTTTGACATAAAGTACTGTCAGCTCCCTGTAATCCACTGAAAAAACAGTCCCTGTGCCGTAGGCTCCTCTCCTGGGGTGAATGAGCTCGCTGGCTCTGGATGTATGCCCCTTCCCAGCCCTGGGAGAGCTATTTGTCTTGTGAACAATGGGCAGAGCAGAGAGGAAATGCCTCAAGTGCCTGCAGAGAGCAGCTGATCTCCATCAACAGCCTGTTCTGTCCTATTGGCCGAGCAGCTCCGGCACCTTCAACTCAAGTCCCAACACAGAGAGTATCCAGGTACATCCACAGTGCCCTTGGCTCCTTTCCTGCGTGAGACCAGAGACCTCTCAGCCACACTGATGGCGGTGACCATTTTCATCACCAGGTGCAACCTGCAGCAAGGTCCCTCGGAGACAGTCAGATGAGGGCCAGGAGTCTTTATGCTGGCAGAAATCAATTCATCAGCTCTGTACAAGTAACTACTTTGAAGGACTGTGGGGAGAGAGCACGAGTGGGAACAAAACAGGCGGTAGGCAGGGTGGCTGCTGTGCACCTGGATACAGTGGCAGTCTAGCTGCTGCTGTGGCCTGTCGTGGTTTGACTTCAAATCTGCTGACTTCTTGGTGTTTCTCATTTATTTTTAGCAGATGAAAAAGCCCAGCTTTAGGGTTTTGGCTGTCTGGATTTAAGTCAAATATCCCGAGAGACCACACGGACTCTTCTCATGACACTGCTGCATCTCTGAGGATGTGGAGATGCGTATTCCCCCTCCCAGCCTCAGGCTGGGCTGGATGGAGGAGGAGGCCTGTGAAAGCTCCCAGTTTGTTTTGCAGCCAAAGGCAGAGTCTCACATTCCTCCTGGTTAGATCAAGATGTACTCCTGAGCTCAACTCAGAGCTGCCTTGTAATGGCCAGGCTCTCGCTGTGCCAAGCCAGCTGGAGTTTCACTGTGAAGCTGTGCAGGCAATTCTCTTTTGCAGGGAAGACAAATAATTTCTTCTTGCTTGGGATATGGGTAGAAACTCCCTCTCTTTTACCTTGTCAGCAGAAATAACGTGCTCCTGGCAGGGTGAACAAACATCCACAGACAGAGTGCGTCCTGGCCCTTTACACGAGGGTAAGCTCTGACAGTCAAGAGACACCTCAGGCAGTGGATTTAGCAGTGCTTTAAATGCTGCCGGTTCCCAGCTGGAGAAGAATTGATCCAGATACTGGAAGAACATAATGGTGCCTTAGATTCCACCTGGCTTTTAATGTAAAAATGAAATCTCTGCTTTTCTGCAGTGGGAGATGGTGGGGTATGGTTGTAATCTGAAGGCAGCTGTGTTTCTCCTGCCTCACTGAGAACTTCTGTGACCAGTGATAAAGATGCAGAGGTAAGTGTATCTCTGCCTCTCAGTGGTGAGCCCCAAGCCCTGCGCTAAGAAGGGCAATTTGGATGTAAGTTTACATGACTGTAACAGGAAACAGCAGCAGACTATGCTGGGCGCACATTTCTTGGAAGTCCTTGTAGAGCATGGGGTGAGCAGGACATCTAGAACACACAAGAGCTGCCACGTCCCTTACTGTCCCTATTGTTCAAGGGACACCAGAAAAAGAACAGCAGGGCTCTGCAGGAAATGGGACAGCTGGGGAAGGGGAGCAGAGTGCATGACCTGACGTGGCCCCATCCTGGGGATGGCAACACCCTAGGCTGGCCACAGCTGCACAGGGGCCAGGCAGTGCTGTGGGCAGGGGGAGTGAGCTCCATGGATCACTCCATGGTTCACCCTACTGTACTACACTGTGGTTGTACTCAAGGGAACAGCCTCCACTGGCATGTTGCTGAGTGCAGAGCTGGGCATGATCTAGAGGTCTGGATCTGCTCTGGGTCACCTAGGAAAAAACTCCAGCACTCTTCCATCTGGCAAAGGGTGCTTTGACTTCAACACACCCCTCTTCTGGCCAGTGCACAGGAATCAATTCATGCAGCAGCACAGCTAACAGGGTAAGCCATGTAATGAAACTCTGCTTAAATCTTCTTCTCAGCTGAGGGACTCACTTCTGTGCAGATCAGGAGCATCTGGGTTGTGATGTCTGCGAGGAAACCAGCCCTGAACCATTGTCTGGGTTTAAAAACTTCCCTGCTTTCACACAGCTATCTCCTGTTAAGACCAGGACTGAGAGGGCTCTGTAACAGAGAATCTGGATTGCAGCCACCCCAGTTTCTTAGTAGCTTCCCAGCAGCAGCCTGTGTACAGTCAATCCTGGACAGAGAAGTCTTGGATAAGAAGAGCAAACACTCCCTGAGATCACATCAGCTGCTCAGAACGCAGGAGCCACCTTGGTATCCCTTGGGCTAAGACAGAGGCGTGGCTGATGTCCTCTGTCTGATGATACCAGTGTGGATCTGTCTCAGGTCTCAGGGATGAAAAATGACACTACTTTTTTGCTGGAAGATGTTGGTGTAGTGGGATGCACCTAAAACCTGCTTCCGACAGCCTGCAAGAGAGCTGCAGGGCAGAGGTCAGTGCATGTTCAGGACCCCAGAAGGAGCATCAAGACCCAAGTCTGTCTCTCTTTTATGAGGTAGGAATGAGCCACGCTCTGTGAGCCAGCATACCCAGGGGCTTCAGACAGGATGGCTCTGGAATCCTGTTTGCATAGTAAATGTCTTCTCTTTGTGGACCCTAATGGAACCTTCAGTTTCCTGGTAGTGCTGCATCTTCAGAGCAGAAGGGGAAAAGCTGTTGTGTTCTTCAAGCTATCAATAAGTGGAAATAAACACAGTGTGCTTCTTTGATCTGCACTTCCTCTTGTGGGGAATTAATAGCTGCATTTTCCAAAACAACCCAGCTAATGGGAGATTGAACAGAAAAGATCATTCTTCCCTTCCTGGGGTATGGGTTATGGCTCCAACATTTCCCAGCCTGAGGGGTAAACATCTGTAGCCAGATCTGCAAAATAGCTCCTCTCCCATCTGGCTTTGGAAACAACTTCCTGTTTAATCATAGTGGATTAAACTCTGGCAGGGGGGAAATGGAGCCCTGCATTCACTTGGTCCCTTCCCAGATATCCCCAAGGAGAGATCTGCCAACCTCCAGCCTTTCAGACAGGTAAAACATGAGCAGCATAACATTGAATGCTGATGGACAGCTGACATGGGCTTTGCTGCAGATTAAAATTGTGCTGGGAAAAAAAAAGATGCTGCAAAGCTGGCCAAGTTCTCCATGGAATGGGAGCATGAACAGGATCCACCCGGTTTCCTGGGGAGGCCTTTCCTCCCTGTCAACTGTCAGTGATACAGTTAGTAATAGCATGGTGAGCAGAGGCAACAGTTTAAGTCTTGCTCAGTCCCTGATATAATGGACTACAAACACAATTTCACCTCTAATTTCAGTAGATGGATGGATCACCTGAAGTGCTGAACACCTGAGTTTTCATCTCGGGCATGTGCCCATCGGCCTGAACAGCTTAAGGTCAGGTGCATGTACAGCCCTGGAGAGGGAAGCACTGTGATGTGGGGTCAGTCACACTAGCTTTGCTCCAAGCAAGAACACCCCATGCCTCATCCTCAAAATCCATCAGAAGTGATTGGTCCCACTTAAAAAGCTGGGAAGCAGACAGGCTTGCAGTCACTCAGTGTTCACTTTTTTCTCTTTGCAGGACCCTCCATTGTGACCCCTCCTAAGGACATCTGGAATGTGACAGGAGCACAGATCTACCTGAGCTGTGAAGTCATGGGTATCCCAACCCCTGTCCTCATCTGGAACAAGGTAAGGACCTTGCAAAGAGCGCTTAAGAGCACAGAAAACCTGAGGCAGCTCAGCCTGCCTGGTGAGCATCAAGGCCATAGCTGATGGCTCCTTAGAAACATCTATCTGATGAGTTCTCCCATCTGTACAGTTCTGTCCACCCCAAAACATTTGGCTTTGCTTAGTCTAGTCATTGCTTACTCTAAACTCTGTTGATCCTAAGGCAGAAAAAGGCCTTGTGTTTTTCTTGGTAGCACATGGTATTCAGAGTACGCAGGGAATGTCCCTTGACCTTCTGTCACCCTGCTGGCAGTATCAACTCTGAGGTGGCTGGACACAACTCACCCATGTCAGGCACAGGAACTGCATGGGGCAGTTCTCTCTGGTAGCCGTCAGTGTGTTGATTTTGGCAGTGTGCTGCTAACACCTGGCTTAGGGCAGGAGCCAGTGCTGAGTAGATAGGATTAAGCCATAGGGCTGAGAGTCACTGCTTGGCCCCTGTACCCTCTTCATGTGCTACACATTTGTGGACCCTTGAGAGGTGTCTTAAAATTAAACTGAGACAATGATGACTTAAGAATACGGCAGAGAACAAAACTACATAGGCCCAGAGTGCTGTCTTCAGAGACAGCAAACTTTGTTCTTAGGGATCTCAGAGCAGACTGCTGGGTGAGCAGGCAATGTAGGCAAGTTGACCCAGGCAGCATTTTCTGATTGTTTGCAAGCAGACACCATGTTTACACTGACTGTCCCTGCTGCTCTGCTTTTTTTCCCCTCATGGCAGAGAGGCTGCTTGACCCACTGATAAGAGGGGCTGAGCACCACTTATTCCATGCTGTGTTCTGGGCTACAGTACACAGCCCTGAAGAGTGTGTGCAGTGACTGCACTGCTGCTCCCTCGTGGATGCTGGGCCCACCAGGAGGGACTCTCTGGTTTGCAGCAGTAGAAACCTGCAAGACCGTTGCTGGACTCTTGGGCAGAGGATGGGTTGCACAAGGAGAGTCCATTCCAGGAGTAACATGCAGTCAGTTCCTGCTACTGCTATGCTAAAAAGCCTTATTGTGGGGGAGCCTTTCCAAGCAAGGGCAGAAGTCCCAAGCCAGAAGACAGCTCTGCTCTAGTGTGTGGAACTGGATTGATGCATGGCTACGAGCAGCTGTAGGTAGCCATATGCTCCTTGTTCAGTACAAGCATCATTTTATGGGCCAGCTGCACCACTGGGAACATGCACATGAGTTCTATGAGACCATTGGTAGAGGACATGTTTGCTCAGCACCATCCACAGCAGAAAGCTGTGCTGCTTTATTTATTCCTGCTGAGGCAAGAGGGGGAAGTGGCCTCAGTGCAAATGCTGAGGTTTTGGGGTAGTACGGCTGCTGTACACACGGGTGAAATGCTGACACCAGGAAAAACATTGCTACTGCACAAAACCCATTTATGTAAAACCCTTGTTGAGCTTGTCTTTGTGTAGATACAGTCCTAACAGTTCCAGCATAAATAACACCCCAAATTCTTACACCTTTCTGCCCTTCTATTTAGATAATTCGGGGACAGTATGGTGTCCAGAGGATGGAGCTTCTGCCTGGGGACCGGGAAAACTTGGCTATCCAGACCCGAGGGGGCCCTGAAAAACACGAAGTGACTGGCTGGGTGCTCGTAAGTACTTGATGTAGTTTCTCACCTGTCTAGTATGCAGCAGAAGCGTGTGTTGTATGATCAGAGAAGGCAAGACTTAAATAAAAGTTGACCTTTCTATATGTCTTTACTTCCTGTTGTCATTAATAGGAAGGAGACCCTTGCTCTATCTAGGAAGGAAACAGTACACAGGCAGGGTAGCCTTAAGATCTTCCTATAGCTGAGAAGCCCTTGCAGATCTGGCAAAACTACCTTTCCGCAGCACCTGCTTGAGAACAGCTCAGAGCAGAGCCCATCAGCTGTGAGCCACAAAAACTGGCAGCATGGGAGTACAGCTTAGGGTGCTAGTTCCCACACCACTTGCAGAACCAGAGGTAGAAAAAAGTGGAGGGAAGGGCTTGAGCTGATAGTTTTGCTGAACTGATTAGAGAAAGGCTTTCTCTTCCTGCCTCCCTCTCATTTCCAAGCATGCAGTGGACTGACACATCTCCAAACTAAGCAAACAATAAAATAGAAGAAGAAAGTATTACAACACACATTACATTGGCCTAGCAGAGGAGAAGAAAGTTAGGCTGACCCACAGAAGTGTGTCCCAAACCTCACTGGAGAGAGCCACCACAATCTGAATCAGACTGTTCAGAGTGGACAGAGGAAATCAACAGTCAGTGTGGTTCCCTAACGTTTAACTGTTACCTCATGTGCTCTGTTCATCTCATTATATCTCAAGCAAGTAACAAGTCATGCAAGATACCTTAAAGCAGATTCATCTCTACCTATGCATAAGGTACTTACCTGGGGATGTGTTTTTTCCACTAGATATCTCCTCTGAGTAAAGAGGATGCTGGAGAATATGAGTGCCATGCATCAAATGCCAAAGGAGAGGCAACAGCTTCTGCAAAAATCCATGTTGTGGAAACTCTGCATGAAATAGCCCTGACCAAAGGTAGGTAGTGTGGCTGAACACTTAGCAGCTCTTTCAGCTCCATGATACAGAACATCAGCTCTCTCTCATGCTTTCTGGGGAAGGAAAAAAAAAAAAAAAAAAAAAAACAAAGGAGAAATATCATTTTCACATCCAGTTTTNAAAGAAAAAAAAAAAAAAAAGCACAGCAGAAATATCAGTTTCACATGCAGCTTTTACTGGGGTTGGAAAAACAAGCTGAAGAAGTAGGCCTACGTAAACCTCATGTAGTTCAACAGAGCCAAGTACAAGGTCCTGTACCTGTGGCAGTACAGGCTGGGGAAGCAGTCCTGCAAATGGCAGAAGTGCCAAACATCAGGGCAAGACCTGAAGCCTTTACCCTCCAGCCCTCAGCTAGTTTTCAAAGCCAGGTCCCTTCCCAGGCTACCTGCAAACCTGATAGCAAAACAGTCACCTCTGTTCCAGCTGCACAGAGGATGGCTGAGTACCAAGGTCACATATGCTTTCCAATAAATCCAGATAGGTGGAACAGTAACTGCAACCATGTTAGAGGTAGAGGCACTGGGAACAAAGCACCTACTCACAGAATACTGTGTTGCTCAAATCCACTTTTGGACATAATCCTATTTTAATCCCAGTAGCTTTATCTGAATGGACTCATCTTGATTTTCTGCATCCTTGTATCTCCATTTAGCTGAAAGACTTGATTTAGGAGAGCATTAACAGCACCTGACACTAAAATATTAGCATAAAATGAATCCCAATATTACTTACATATAGAAGCCTTACTAAAGGCTTTAGCTACTCTTTAGTCCCTATTTATGATGAGAATGAAACTGAGTGGTAGGAGCAGCACACTTACGCCCCAGAACAGATGTTCACTCCCCCTCTCACAATAACTGCTGCAAGGTTGCAGTACCACATGTATTGCCTCATGGTTTGTTCTTTATACACTCACACCTTACAGCTGTTTCTTTTCAGCTGTAGGAAAGCTCTCCAGTAAGCATGCCGTAGCTCAGCAACAGCCTGTCAGTCCACGATTACTTAAAGGAAATTGATAACATTAATAGAACAAACTGTCAGTGCTAACAGGCTTCTCCATAGCTACACACCACTGTGTCAGGAACTCTGCCTCTCATGTCAAGGTGATCTCAGCGCAAAAAAATGCCATCCATTACCATCCCCCTAGTGCTGTAGCCCTGCAGTAGGGAAGGAAGGAGGAGTCAGGACTGAGTTGCCAGGCCTTGTCCTCAGCTAAGGCATCAGAAAACTCACTGTGCTACTGCCCAAATGATATTACCCCTTGGAACAGTGTAAAGCATAATGTGTTTTTGTTTCTCCACAGATGATGGTGCAGAGCTGTGATGTGACATGAGGATTTTTCACTTAAGCACAGCTTAAAATTAATACTTTGGAAAGCAGCAGCCTCTGGCTTTTTCTAAGCTCACTAATCATTGCCTCTTAACTCCCTTATTCTTTGATTACCGATTTGCTTGCACACTTCTTTCACAGATACACAAATAAAGAGACTCACAAGTTTGACTACAAAGTTCAGGTTTTATTTACAAGAAATAAGCATACTTTTGAACAGCACATAGCAGATCAAACACTATTTTAAATTCAGCATACACAAAATGAAATAAAACCTAAGCACTCCAGTGTCATCATGTTATTTTAAAAAGCCCTTCCAAAGGCTAAACACTCATCATACGAGGTGCAATGCTCATAGACATCAGTTCTTGGAAGAGGAGTTTGCAGGCATAGGGCATTCGAACCAAAGAGATCTGGAAAGAGATTTCAAAAGGCTGTGATAAGCACTCCCAAAACATCAACTTCCACCACCCTCTGCACCAATAGCTTCTCAAGTTTTTGGCTCAAAAAGTGAATGTGAAGTTATGCATGAAAGCATTTAACAGGAATTGCTCACAGACTGAAATGAAGCACAGACAGAAGCTTGAGACTCTGTAAAGGCTACACAACAGCTATTCAGAGCACATTTTTAATGTTAAAACCTGGAGCCAAGGGATATGATCTTGGTAAGAGCCACTTAACAATGGAACATGTGCACAGCAAAGCGTGCTTGACGTGCAGTAAATGCAGTTAGTATTTCCAGCACACTTCACAATGCCATTGTTGGAGCTGCTGCAATCAGTCTCCAGCACAATACAAGCCTGTTTAAACCAACTATTTTTATCTCTGCCACCACTCTCCCTTGACATAGTTCTGTAACCAAACACTCTAGGGAGCTCTTTTCTATTAAAAAAGTGCAACACAAAAGACATCCCATGGAGACCCAGTTCCGCAAGCATGAATATCTTCATGGGGACAGTCACAAGGGCTATGGCTCCAAATTCCTGTGATTCTGACTTATTTTTATAAGCACTCAAGCATTTAAATCTCTGAAAACCCTGCACTGCAAAATATCTGAATAGCATTTCCTGCCAAGTGGCCAGACAATGCTATAAAATTAAGAAAGAAACATACAAATGAACTAAGGTATTATAAACACTTAAAACAGTTATGAAACTAAAATAGCAATTGCTCTGGTGCTTCTTTAAATATTTACTTCTCTATCCCCCTGTTCACCCAAGTGGCATTTCCTCTTACCCACAAAGAGAAACATTAGCTGATGAAAAACACATGTACCTGGGTTTTGTTACGGCATCCCCGGCACTCATAGGTGTGAGTCCTTGTGTTTGCTATTGCCATGATTCCACAGAGATTACAGACATGGACTTGGTATGGGTCTGAAGCTTCAAACAACCTTTCTCTCAGGAACTGGGCTGCTCCATGAGCAATCTGGCAATCTCGTTCCATCTCTCCAAAACGAAGGCCACCATCACTGAAGAGAGGAAAGCAAAAAAAAAGCCTCAACTTTTGAGTGCATTGGCAGACACATCAGTTCTTGTTGGTCGAACAAGTAACGTATCAGAAACACAACAGCAGCATTGCAAGGCAGAATAAAGGCTATGCATTGTTCTTTAACACCTCAGAATAAAACTGTTTGGGACAATGTGAACACAGTGATTTGTTACTGCTGCTGAGCATTTTTAAAGCAGTGTCAGCTAACAGCCACATCACAACCGTATAGCAAAATGAGCTAAACAATCATCCTCTACTTATGTCATGGTTTTAACCTTGGCTTGCTGCCAGATGCCCACCAAGCAGTTTTCTCACTTCCCCATGTTGACAGGACAGGGGAAAAATAAGATGGAAAAACACTTTGGTTGAAATAAAACCAGGGAGATCACTTTAGCAATTATCATCACAGGCAAAACAGACTCAGCATGGGTAAAAATAGTTTAAATTATTGCCCATTAAAAATTGAGCAGATGGTGAGAAACATCTTCTCCCCTACCTTCTACCCAGGCTCAACTTCACTCCTTGATTAACATCTTCTTTCTTCCAGTGGCCACAGGCAGACTGGGTATAGCAATCAATGCGTAACAGTTCCTCTCTGTAATTCCTTGCTCCTCACACTTCTTCCCTGCTCCACTATGGGGTCCCTCGCATGAGAACAGTCCTTCACCAACTGTGCCTGCACAGGCCCTTCCCACAGGGTATAATCCCTCAGAAGCAGATTGCTGCAACATGGGCCCCCACGGGCCACAACTTCTGCCAGAAACCTGCTCCTGGGTTTTACGCAGGCTACAGGTAGGTATCTGCTTTGCCCAAGTCTTCTTTCTGCTGCAGGCAGAAAACCTGCTTCACCATGGGCTGCAGGGGATCTCTGCTCCAGTGCCTGTGGCACATCCTCCCTTCTTCTCTGACCTGAGTGTTTGCTGGGCTACTCCTTTTGCAGTTTCTCACTTCTTCCTCACAGCAGTGTTTTTTTTACTCTTTCTTAAATATGTTACACAAAGGCACCACCAGTGTCATTGATGTGCTCAGCTTTGGCCAGTGGTGAATCTGCTGGAGCCAGCACAGAGCAAGCCCATGCCTGTTCTCAGTGAGGCTACCCAACCAGCACCTCCTGCAACCAAAACCTTGACACTTGCACTCAAACAAAGAAAAACACAGTGGCTAACTGAAGAACTAAGTTGTAGCTGCATGTGGCAGCCAATTTTTAGGGATAAAGACTTCAAAGAAAAAGAAAACACTGTACAGAAACTAATAAACATCCTTACCGAGACCTGCCTTCCATGGGCTGTCTGTTAAGGATCTGGATTGGCCCTCTTGCACGAGAGTGGATTTTGTCATCTACCATGTGCTTCAACCGCTGATAATATGTAGGACCAATGAAGATCTGTGATGTGATTTTTCGACCCGTGAAGCCATTGTAGAGGACCTGAAGTAGTCAGTGCAATCACTGAATAATAAGGCTTACTGTCCATCAAATGTATATTTAAAACATTACAGTAAATTGCAACTTTGATTGTACCTCATTTCCTCTTAGATGATAACCATAATCTGATAAAAGGTTGGAAATTTTCTGCACATTGACAGCATCATTAAAAGGTGTAGCATCACCAATTTCTCCCTTGTTTGCAGACACCTGCAGAGAACAGATTTGCAAAGTTTTGTCAGATTTCTGAAGGACTGGGCAGACAGTGCTAAGCTTTCAAATTTCTCTCCCAATGCCAGAACCTGATATTCTATGTCCCAGACAGCACCATATCTTGCTTTGTTTATCAGCTACATGATGTTTATCAAGATTTTAAGAAACACAGTATCAACAATTCTTCTACTCCTTTTTCTAGGCATTGGAAACATCTGAAATAAAAGCACACGGCATACCATAGTCTGACAAAATTTACAGCACTGTAGGTCTTGTCCAAGAAACCTGCTTTTACTATAAAGTAACTGGAGAACAATCTTGATTTTTCAGTAGATTAATGCCTATCACGGAATTGTATCTAGAAAGAAGGATTTTTATTCATATTGTTCAGATATGCAGCATCAGAGTGTTCTTACCTTCCCCTGAAGACACTCAATCAAGTGACCAATGGTCATACGGGAAGGGATGGCATGAGGGTTGATAATTATATCAGGTGTGATGCCTTCACAGGTGAAGGGCATGTCCTAGAGCAAGAAAACAGTCAGTCAGTACTTCCCAGAATATCAGCTTTAAGAAAAGCTGTTGCATGGATTAAAATACATCTTTCAAAGCATTTCAGAGGAACTGAAGTAGCACATAAGAAGCAGCTGTGTCCATTTCTAGTAATATTGTAGCTAAATTTAAGCCAATATATTGCACCAATGTGTCACAGGTTGGGAACTAAAAGGTTAAAAAAATCCTCTAGGGACTAGGGGAGTCTAGAACGGACACAGGAGAAGTGTAAAATTGTTATTCAGTCCCACAATTCTGTTATCTTACTGTAAGCTGGCAGCACAGCTGGCACTTTCTCCTTTCCTCTCTCTCCTGCCTGCTGTGTCTGGTGGGAGCTACTTGTCGGAGTAAACATGTAAGGAGTGGGCCTGTTTTGGACCTCCACAGGCTTTGTTTGGGCCTGTGGGAGGCAGAGGTGCTGGCAGGGGAGGATTGGAGCACCACAGACTGTAGATTAGTTTGGGAGTGAGGGAAAATTCAAGGAGGTCGATATGTATCTTGTATCTGCTCTGTAATTTTTTTCTGTATCTTTCCTTTCAAATACAATTCTGCATTTCTCTCCAATTCATTTCAGAGCCTCATTCTGTCAACTCCATCACACGGTGCTAAGCAGATCAGAGACAAAATGTTAAGAAAGAAAAAAACAAACAAAAAACATCACTACCTCTTGCCTATACTGGATACCACAGGTTCCTTTCTGACCATGTCTGCTGGCAAATTTATCTCCGATCTGTGGGATTCTTACAGAGCGTACCTGTAAGCCACAGTAAAGCCTTTAATTGGTAACTTAGAGCAAAAATAGTAAAAGTAGAAAGCACACGTGTCAGTGCTCACCCTAATCTTGCAGAACTTGTATCCTTCCTGGTTAAGGGTTACCATGACTTGGTCTACAATACCAGTCTCACTAGTTCGCAGGAAAGTGCTGCAGTCTCTCTTTGTGAAGCGTCTGTTCGTGCTTTCCAGTTCATCTTCGTTTTCTGGCAGTGTTACTGTTTTGCCAATGATGACATCATCTCCAGACACACGTACACCAGGTGCTATCAAACCATCATCATCAAGTTTGTCATAGATTGCATGTCTCATACCTTTGGGGGGAAAAAAAAGAAAGGAAAAAAGCAGATTCCAATTTTTTAAATTGAGCAAGTATGCGTGCAAGTTCAGACTGCAGCTAAATGTTTACAGAGAAATTTATGCGACTATCTTGTGACCTGACCAATGTATACAAATATCTGAGGGGTGGATTTCAAGTGGATGGGTCCAATCTCTTTGCTGTTCAGCAGCAATAAGACAAGGAGCAATGGCTATAAATTGGAACACAGAAGGTTCCACCTCAACATGAGGAGAAACTTCTTTGCAGTGAGGTGACAGAGCACTGGAACAGGCTGCCCAGAGAGGTTGTGTAGTCTCCTTCTCTGGGGACTTTCAAAACCCACCTGGATGTGTTCCTGTGTGAACTACCCTAAGTGATCCTGCCTTGGCAGAGGGGTTGGACTCGATCTCTGGAGGTCCCTTCCAACCTCTAAGGTTCCGTGACTCTGTGATGTATTTTGCTATCAATATAGACATTTCTGCTCTGTGTCCCAAATCAGAGACTGAATCAGTTCAACATTAACAATCTTGCCCACAAACACTTAATTCGATAGCTCAGTCTGAATACACTCCTCTGTCTCACCTTGGCAAGTTTCACGTGTAGGCTTTTCAAAAACTTCCTCTTGGTCATACCCCTTTTTAGACTCTTGCTCTTTGTAGGAGCGATAGAACACAGATCTGAAACAAAGTTACAAAACCTTCTCCAGTGAAAGGAGCATCGTTTTTCCTCATCTGTACCTCTCAGTTTCACTATATCCACCCTTTTATCATGTGTTATGACTTTGATCAAAACAAGTAACATCGAGCATGCCACTCAATCTTTCCTCTAAAGTCTTATCAAGCTGACCAACACTAACAAAAGGAACCCTAAACAAACAGAAAAAAACACCCAACCAACCAAAAAAGTTTCAAATAGCATTTTGATGGCAATTTTTCAGACACTGAAATTTTTAAGAACTGCAAAGACCTTTGGCTGGGCTTGACATCTCACAAGTAGTTACTGTTCCTAAAGGTTATTCAGGTCATCATCATTCTCATATTACTTTTCTCCTTCCACCTGCCATTTTGCAAGCATTTTTAGGCTTCTGCTGCCACATTGCAGTGTTACAATCAGCGCAGTGCAGTGCAGGCTTCTTTCTGGAGCTTTCACATAAACAAGATGTACATGTAATTGCTCCCATGCACACAGGAGGTTCTGTAAAAGCTTCACAGGAGTCATAGAAGTCTATCAGCCTTGTAGTTATTCTTAGTGGCAAGTCAGTAGATCCCAGAAATCAAGCACACACCTCTTGGGCTCAACTTGGAAAAAAGAAAATTAACAAAACTGGAAACCCACTGACCAACTATACAGATAACTACAGCCACCTAGAAACCATAATGCACAAAATTACATCAGTTGCTAGTTGTCTCAGTTAGCAGCTCCTAATAAAGGGAGGTAAATGCCAATCCTCACTGTTAGCAGCACTCATGCTAATAGGGGCAAGACTATATTACAAAATGGCAATATTGTCATTAAGGAGTTCACGTAAACAGCAAGAATTGTATATAACAGCAGACTCCAAATATTTTTTTCCACTTAGTCATCATACAAAGAACAGTAAACACAGTGAAGACCAAAATGAAGGAGTTGGGACAACTGAGTGGGAAGTCAAGTTACATTAAGGATGAACCACTCTTCTCTGTATTTTTCTAAGGCAGACATTAACCATTTCTATTGAGCTACTCCCTTCACCCTTATTTAAAAACAAGTTGGAATATAATAAAGAGCTTCTCAGGGTGGAAAGATGAATCTAAGATGAACTTTCCTTGACCCTCTGAACAACTCGGTAGACATTTTTTTTTCCAGTCAGCTAAAAAATATGTACAATCTTACCTGAAAAAGCCTCTGTCAACAGCAGAACGGTTCATGATGACAGAGTCTTCCTGGTTATAGCCTGTGTATGATGCAATGGCTACAATCGAGTTGATACCTATAATGCAAAGGGCAAATACTTGGAAAGGATGCTTACATACCAGACAGGCATTAATTTTAACTAAAAATAAGCTGTTTTCTCTACAGTGAATCTGTCCTACCCTTTCTGAAAAAATCTCCACACGCAAAAGCCACACATTATCAGCAAATGCAGCTTTGGGTAGAAAAGAGTCAAGAGTGACCCCTTGTGAAGAACCTAGCAAATACCAGTACAGAAAATGCATTTGTCCAGTTAGATTTTAGCAGAGCATATGGATAAAGTAGTTTCAGATGCAACAAACAATAGCAACGTATTTTTTGTGGTCTAGGTGTCCAGCTACAAGTCAGCATTTACCCCATAATTAATTTTAAATGACATACATTTGGTAAATAGTCAGATATTCTAGGCACATCATTTGCAGTGCAGAAATATTTTTGCTCGATACACAGTAACTGACAACATACCTGCTGGTAACTCTCTAAATCGCAGGTATTCCATGGAGCGTGTCGTTACCAGGGGCTTCTGAGGGTAATACAAGACGTGTGCCAGTGTGTCCATGCGGACGTGGAAGTTGGTGATGTAAACTCCCATAGCTTGCTTACCCATAGCAGACTGGTACGTGTTCCTGGGAGACTAGACAGAGAAGGGAAGACCAGAAGATATGTACGTTAAGGTCTGTGCATTCACTGGTGGGGTTTCTATCAACTTTAAAAGCAGAATGTCAGAAGGGATGCACTGACCTGGTTGTGATCGGGGAAAGGGATAATGGATGCACATACTCCCAGGATCATAGATGGATGAATCTCACAGTGCGTGTAGGTTGAACAATATGCCACACCTTTCTCTTGCAAGTCGTCTGGAGTCATTGCCAGCATGACAGTCTCTTCTTCCAGTGTATCAATGTACTCTACTACACCGCTGGCCACGAGATCCTGCCAACTGAATAACCAATGTCTGAAATACTCAGCTAACATGTAAAATGGGTCTGTTCAGCAGTAACAAGAACAAAGACCTAATTAATTAAGCTACCAGGCAGAGAAAACATTGTGCTGCACACAAAGCTTTAAACGTTTCTCTCTCCAATCTGAGTGAAATTCCAAGATGAAAACAAGACATTTGGTTGAATTTCAGAAATGTATCTGTCCTGGTTTGAGGCTAATTTGAGTATTTTAATGAGAAAAATTAGATAATAGGCTGTGAAAATAAAACAATGGTGATGTTCACTTCACTCATAGGTTTACTGAGATGTATAAAAACAAGGACATAAACATAGGTAAGATAGTGTCTGTCTGTGAAGTCTGTTCTCTCTCTCCTGGGCTTCTAGCTGGATCTGTGTAACCCAACTAATCAATTCTGCTTCTAACCCCCCTTGCCAATCCTTCTAATTCACCTTACACGTAAGGCAGATTCTAGGATAAGGTTGGAGGGTGGGGAGAAGGTGGAAGGCTGGTTGGGAACCCTTCTTGGGGACTCTTGAGTTCTGGGAGGGGTATTGTGTTTCTGTATCAATTTTAACTTATTTCTGTATATAGCTGTAAATATCTGCTTATATATTGTGCTAAGCTGTAAACATAAATCTTCACTCCTTAGCTTCCAGCTGGCTGAATCTAGTCTGGGTGAATTCAAAAGTGGAGGGGAGGGGGTAATTCCCGAACCATCACAGCATCTCACCTGTAATTGTTATATTCCCTTTCCTTCAGTTGGTCAATATGCCTTTTCTTCAACAGCAACTTCTGTTTTTCCACAATTAAAAGGGGTCGGCAAATTCTGCCTGCATCCGTATAGATGCGGATTTCTCGCTCACGAATATCTCTAATCATTGAGACCTGAATAAGAAATCAGCACTCAGTGAGTACAAAGTTAGCCCAGAATCAGAATTACCAATGCAAAATAGGGTAACAAAGCTCCTTAAAGGAAACACCTTACAGATGCTGTCAGTAGCGCAGGACAAGCAATAACACTCCCAAAAACAGAAGCATTTCAAGAGACTATTTCCAGATGGATCCTCTTTAAAACAAACCAAACCAAACACACCACAAACAAAACGCACCTAACTCATCAAAACCCAATTGAACAAAAAAAACAAAAAGGCAAAAAACCCCAAGCAATGTGAAGTATGTTCAGAAAGAGACATGCAAGTAATGTTACTTGGAGCTTGCAAAGCAGTATCAAGGTATTAAACTCCCTCATTCAAAGATACCCAAATTCTAGATGTAAAATTTGTACCTCTGACACAATGATGTCCATCTGACGACGGAGCTTCCTTAGGGTATTCATGAGCTGCTCTGGATCTTTGTGTATTCCTACCCAGCAGCCATTAACAAAGATCTTGGTAGCACTAGAAAGAGGATAAGACAAAGAAATAAATAAAAAAGTGCCACAACAAACCCAACCCCAACCCTTGAAGTGTTGTGCAGGATAAAAGTTAAAAGTCTGTTTGAACAGGTTCATTTGCACATACTCAGCTATTGCTGCTGGAGATATTTCTTCCAGATTTTCCATACTCCACTCTTCCAAGAATTCCAAAATTGGGGATGGCTGAGACCCCACGGAAATGTAAGCCATCAGAGCTAAGTTCTTCACAAGTCCTACTGCATGACCCTAGCAGAAACACAAAGTTAACTTGTATTTCCAAATGGAGAGTTTCCCCAAGAAGATCCAAGAATTTCAAGTCTTTAAGGAATGAGATGTAAAAAATGCTCATTACTTCATTTCTACCATTCAACTACAGAGTTAGCCATATAGCTAAATACATGTGTCAGCATTTAAAAAAACAAGTGCAAGTGATCATGGCAAATGCCATGGCTATAAAACGACAGGCAGATGAAAACAGATAGACATGAATAAGCACTGATGTAAATTCTCCTTTCTTTACCTCTGGGGTTTCAGCAGGGCAAACCATTCCCCACAACGTGTTGTGCAGCTGCCTGGGCTTCGCTAGTTTACCATCTCGACCAATTGGAGAATTCAGGCGCCTCAGATGGGAAAGCGTAGATGCAAAAGTCAGGCGGTTTAACACCTGCATGTGGTCAGGAATCCACTTAGTCAAAGCTTCCTAAAAAGGCTTTTGACAGGCATCATGATACGTAACAGCAAAAGATCAATGTCCTCTAGAAATAAACTGATTTTTGGTAGATACTTACAGTGTTCACCCTTCAAATCTCAAGCTCCTAATCAGTGTTGTGATATGGTAGAAGTTTCCAGAGCGCACTTATACCATGGCAAGGTCCAGCAAAAACATCCAAGCAGAGAGCTGGTTTTGTATTACAGCTTATTTTGATCAGGTAATTAGAATGACTGATATTTGTAAAAATACTCTCTAAGCTGCACTTTCACCAGAGGGTTTGCTAGTACAATGACAAAGAGGTATTTTTAAACTTAGTTGAAAAAACTAAGATGACTTTGTTATTAATAGCAATCAGCATTTACCGTCTTCAGAGTCTACTCAAAGATTCTAAAAGATTTTAAAACATTTATTTTTGCAGTCTGAGATGTGAGTTTATTAGTAAAAACAAACACAGCCATCATACACTCATATCAAAACCACACCATCCAGAGACAGCTACCACATTTGCTCCTTTCCTAACTTTGCTTTCCCAAAATTATAATCTCACCAAGGCTCCAGACAACAAGATGTGCTGGCATTTAAAGTATGTCACCTCTTTCCTGTTTCCACCTTTGAGAAATGGGTTCAACTCAGCACTGCTTAGGGCTAATAAAGCCAGTGTTCCTCATTATTAGCTGTGGAATACGTAACTGTTATGTCTCAAGGTGTCACTCAAGTTTCTTTAGCCACCTGTGAAACACTGAAAGTAATTAAAAGAAAGAAATCCATTCCCTGTGTGTCTTGACCAGACACACAAGCATATGTTTTAATACAGAAAGTCTTTGCAAGAGTTAAGCCAACCCTTTAGCAGTGAACAGCTAAAACCAAAAGCAAACAACAAAAAAGTCCCACATTAGACTCAATTTTTTGGATTGTCACCTGTTTCAGCTATGGAAATTTCCTTTCAAAAATGGCTCTGTTGAACATGCAACATGCATTGCTCCCAGGCAGTATTAAACTCTTCCACAATACAGTTTTACTCTAATATAAACCTGACAAATTATCTTACTCAGCTACTATACCTGAGATACTCCTGCTCTGGCCTGATGAGCTTTCTTCTGGTCACCCCAGTTTCCAGTTGCCAATGAATACTTCAAACCGTCAGAAATAATTCTTGTTTTAATTGCCAGTTCCAAGTTGAAATCCTTCCCTCTATCAATAAACTTCTGAGCATATATTCTCACTTCCTTCAGCAAATTCTTAAACATTCTGTAGAAGAAGATGCCAAGAAAGATGCTTAAATAGTATGCTACCAATTCAGCCTCTACTATTTGGAAAAAACATCACTAGCCTTCTGAAAAGATACAGGCTGTGCTGCCCAAAACTGGTTATCAGATGCAACGGAAGAGTCTGACATTCAGAAGCACAGAGTTGGCAATGCTTCTACAATTAATTATCTCTGAAGAAAATGCATACGTTATAGTTACCCTCTGAACAGGAAAGCTAACAGTGGCCCAGCAAGATCCAGTCTTTTATTGCCATAATGATCTCTGTCATCAAGCTCTCTTCTTCCCAGTGCTGCCAGCAACAATCTGTGAACCATATACCTAAGCAAATAAGACAGTTTATGTATTAAACTGACAGCAGATATCCACAACAAGGATTGCATGCTATCATAGACACAGCAGTGACATGCTTCCTAAATGCCATCCATTCTAGATCTTTAGGATGTCCTTAGAAGTGAATGACCTCAGTTCAGGTAACTACAGAGAAAAATTCATATTTACATCATGATGGCAATGTGTCTTCTGCTACATGTCTATCCTGTAATGTAACATGGACAACGTTTAACCACATGGAATCCAGTGTAAAATGGTATATCTTCTGATGCTGCAGTTCATCTGCATTCCAAGAAGCAGTGCTCAAGAGGATGTGCTAATTAAACTGGGGGTATATGCTACACACAGTTTATCGGTAATCATCTATGCATTAGTTATCAACCTCTTTATGCTGTCCATGCAGCACAATGTCAAAAGAGTTATTTGTCACTACAATCACAGCTAAGATTCAGAATGTCACAGGCTTGTTTTGTTTTTTTCTATTTTCAACATTTGCACTTTCTCAGCTATGAAAATGTAACAGTGCCCTAAAGTTTATCACTATGTATCTAGAAGACAGAGGTTAAAAGCAAAGTTCTGTCCAGTGCTTTCTTCGACCTACATACAAATATGTCAATAAAATCTGCATTTAGAGTCCATCTGCAGATGTGTCACAGAAAACATTGACGTACCCTAGGAAATAGGCCTTCTTAGTTTCACAGAAGTCACTGACACCAACATGTGGGAGCATTTCTTTCTGCAAGACCTCTTTAGCGTACTTGATTCTCTTTTCTTTGGTGACACCTGGCTTTGCACCTCTTGATCCAATGAAGTTTAGAGCAACATTTTGCTCCTGAATGACAAATGCTTCATCCAGGGAAGGTTTGACCTAACACACAAAACACAGCAAAATCTTGTAGCATCTGAGGACTGTTGAGGCTGAAAGAAGCTAGACAGTAGTTCACTGGTGTTTCTTTTCAGGAACTGCTAATTACTGATTCAGTTATTCCTGGCTTTACTGTAACAGCTTTTGCAAGAGCAGTAGGAAGCAGTAACGGAGCACACAGGAAGGACAACAAAAATAGTTCATACTTAAGAAAATAGTTCTGATTCAAGAGCATTCTAGGCCTTTTGCTGTTTCAGGTATAACCTTGGATTTTACAATTGAAGTCAAAGACAGCAGGATAAGACCCTACCTGTCCAAACACATATTAACTCTGAAATTTCTATTGCAAAATAACTTATTTAACATATATTACCATTTCCATCATTTCTGGATCTTCAAAATCATATATAATGTGTTCCAAAATGTCCCTGTCAGACACAAAGCCTAGTGCACGAAAGACAATGATGATGGGGACTTCTTGTTTGATATATGGTAAAGTTGCTACGATGCGCTGACCAATAGCACTCTTTTTTGCACCCTGAAAAGACAGGGGAAAACATGTATTAAATGATCTTACCTTGAAATCAAAACACCTTTCTGGATTTGTATGATACAGTGTAAGTGTGTTTAGTCAAGGATTACAGGAAACCAGTTTGTTTGGATTTTCTAAAAAATAATTTACAGTGATTCCAAAATTATATTTTAGTCTTGTCCCAAAACCTGACAAAAACGGAGTCTTTGTTTCCATCCTCAAATTATTTGTCCCCGACACAGGCATAATTTGTGACAATTATATTTATCTTCTTTAAAACTTAGCACCAGAACAAAATTCTTCTCAAAATCCTGAAAGTAAATGACATGAAGTGACAAGACAGTAATAAAATTCCTAGAATACCCTTCATGGTAAGCCCCAGGGCAGGGATTATTACAGCTCAGGCATACCTGCCCACCTCTGGCCAGCATGCTAACCCATATAGTACTTGTTGGTCGAGAGGAATTTTCCAGACAAGATCTACACTCTCCTGTGTAGGCATATTTTGAATCTTTCTTTGCAAACACATACACTGTGTTTGTAGCCATTTTCTCTTGAGCAATCAGAACCTGTGTTAGAAATGAGAACATGAGTAAGTATCTGACAAGCATTTGCTGAAAACAACAATCAGTATTCTGATTTCTACTAGTTTCTACTTCAAGTGCCTTAAGAGAACTACAGAGCATAAAGTCAGCTTGTCAAACTCACTTGGACTATACTCTATACATTTTAAAAATACATTAAGCAAAACATACATCTGGTCAAAATAAAATAACCAAGAAAAAAATACTGCAAAAACAATATGTACTATGATGTACTCACTGCATCGGCTAGCTGTGCTGAGACACTTCTGACAGCCTCAGGTACAGCAGCACTGATAAAGAAAGTATTCCAGTATCTGTATCTGAGGCCAACACAGTAACCAGGCATTTGAATCTAAGCCTCAATGATCAGAGCCAGGTTTTTTAATTATTTTCTTTTCCCAGTAAGAAAAATAAAATTCTGTTTGTTCTGCTGTGTTTGCCTTAGTGTCAGTTACAAAGAACTGGCAATTTTGTTGGTGAGGCAAAAGCATGGAAACAGCATGATTTGCTAAAGCTGAATCCACAGCAATGGAGTGAATAATATATTCTTATAATAAAATGCACCTATACCACTGTGAACAAACTGCAGGAGGCTCTGAGGAAAGAGGTACCTCATTTTAGAGCGTGTGTTGCTCTGCAATGGAAATTAAATTATCTATAGCACTAGGTGCCATTCAAACCAGTTTATGAAACCAAAGAAGGGCCTCAGGGAAGAAAGTCGTAACAGAGGACTAACAGCCCATCTTTCTACAAGACCACAAGCAACCACAATAACTGTGATCATCTGGAATATGCTTATGCTCCTGGAAAAACACAGCAAAACAAGTTACACACATTTCAGTCTCTGTAAAGCTGCCTCTGCAAGACACAATCTCTTACCTTTTCTGATCCATTAATAATAAAGTAGCCACCGGGATCAAGGGGGCATTCGTTCAGTTCACAAAGGTCACGGTCGGTTAAGCCGTTCAGCAAGCAGTATGTTGAACGTAACATAATAGGAATTTTTCCTATGAAAGTTTTCTGATGCTGTGTTTGTAACTGATCCTCCCCTTCTTTAATAACTGTTTTGGTTATATCTACATACAAGGGGGCTGAATACCTATAAAATAAAACCACCGTTGTCTTATCTGTCAGTTATTACTCAAGTTTGCATAGAAGAATAATGAATGCAGTTATTGAAGCACTCACCAGTAATAAAGTTAAGCATTATTACCAAATCATTAATCATTGTCTGATTTAACAACCAAACGTAAAAATTTAAATAGCAATAAGTATTACATTTTAAAGGCACTACTAAGTTGGAAAATACTATCAGTTAATAGTTCATAACACAGAGCCAGTCCTTCCTTGTGTTTTCCACTATACAATTTTTTCTTACGTAAGGTTTCTCAGTCTGGCTTCATTTGGCATCATAGGTGATGGTGCTCCATCTCTTTCCCAATGTGTAGGTTTGGAGAGATAGATCTGTTCAAACTTCAGCAGATAGCGGGGCTGGAAAAAAAGACATTTACCTGTAATGGAAGAAACACCCACTCTGGTTGTTCGAGAGCAGCACTAGAGCTTAATACGCAACGCTGCCACACGTTCTCAGCTCAAGATATGGAAACTATCCCTCTTCAGATGACTAGATTAAAAAAAATGCCCAAGGAAACTGAAGGGCCAAAACCATTGGTAAGGGAAGAATAAAGTACCCAAAAAGGCCTTCTTCCTATAAAATAGCCAATTAACTAAAAATCTGCCAAGTTAGCGAATATATTAACAAATGGAATATACCTTACAAATGCCTATTTACATGTTTGTCTATGGAACTTTGTATAAAACTGCTAGTTCTATGATGCAGAAAGGTCAGCCTGCTTCAGGATATAAGATAGCTGACCCACTGAAAAAGGTGCAAGTTTTTGTAAAGCTTTGCTCCCACACAAAAAAAATTAAACAGCTTTCATTGAGTACTGCAGAAATCCTTTCATGTATTACAGTGAAAGTATGAGTATGAAAGAACAACCATCTTTCTGCAGTGGAACAATTCTCAGGATCTTCATTTTGTCCCAAAAGCCATCCACCTCTCAGAATCCTACTGCAACAAGATTTAGAGTCTTCACTGCACTTAAATCAAAACCTCCGCACTTAAAATAAAGGAGTAAAAGTTTTAAAGCAATACTCTTATCAAAGTGCAATTGTGCACCTGGTAGGGACAGTCAGAACTTGTAAGAAAATAAACAGCTATACGACAGCAGATTTGCTTAAGTGTTTCAGATGTGTGGTCTCCCAGGCTGAAAAGGGGAAGGAGAAACAAAAATGTCAGGTAGTCGGGTATCTTCAAATAAGGCAACAGTTTGCTCACAAATGACTCTGAAGCAAAAAGAGAGCTTCCTTTTTCCTCTTATTTAGACCTCTTCCTAAGAACTTTTAACTTGACAAGTAAGAATAAGAAACTAAAATATTTTATTTGAGAAAGTAAAATACCAGTTTTTGGGCAAAAAGAAGCCACGTTTGCAATCCAAACCTTAACCACATACATGCATGTATATGCGTGCACAACTGCAGAACTGTGTAGCTAGAGAATTCCACAACAATACATGGAGAATAACATTAAGGAAAATTACAGTAAGATAAATGTTTATGAAGTATTTGTCTAACAAAGAAACTAAGAGAAATGCTACTCTCTCTATAGGGCAAGTGTTTGCCTGAAAAAAATGCAAAGAAACAATGAAATGTCAATGCTCAGGTGTCCTAAACTTCCTTTAAATTCCTACAGAGAAGCACCAAGGTAGTGACTCATAGCAGGGGAACAGATCCCACCCTTGTGAGGCACAAGGGTGAAAGCAGCACAGTAGAAGGTACATCCTCACTGCAGAAGAGCCATCACACAGCACAGACTCCTTTGGAATATCGTGCCAACAGAAGGTCATGAGCAATGGTACCCTTTGAAATCCAGAACCTAACTTTGGCCAAAGAAAATTAGCAGAGAACTTTTCAGCTATAAACCTTTCTTGCCATGATAAAGTTACTGAGTCAAAATCTCACCAATACATAGGTTGCTTCTGGCTACCTGACTTGTTCTACTACATCCCTGTCAATGCAGTTTCATACAGTAATCAGTAACATAACCAGCAGCCAATTGTTCTTGGTCATTTCTCAACTTAATGAACAATTTAATGAGCAGGAGAGAGTAGCTGTATAGGAGAGGGAAGTTTGGATAACAATGTTCTTGCATGTTTTTCTAAGCCATATACTTGACTATCTGAAAACTTGGCCACACACCTCATGAGCTCCAAAGAGTTCATACTTCTGGCCTATTGACTGTGTGAGGAGTGTCAAAATTCAGATGTATTTCTGTCTCTTGAGATGGGGAGTTAATAAAACCCACCTAAAATAATTTTGCATTATAAAAACCATGCCATTTCTGAAGGTGAGTCTCCACTTACCGGTTCTTCCACTTCTCCTGTGGCATGCTGGGCTTCAGCTTGCAAATCAATTGGTGGGGCATCTTCAACAATTCTCTGCACAGACATCTGAATAAACTCATCAAAAGAATCCAACTGTTGCCTGACTAAACCCTTTTCATCAAAATAAGAGCTAAAAAAAAAGAAAGTACATTAGTAAATAAGAGATCTTAATTCACATACTTTGTACATCGACAAGCTTAAGGTGTGTTTATTACAAAAAATCTTCAAAAGCCTTAAAATACAATACAGAATCTTTCTCAAGGCATGCACAAACACAGGTACTCAAAAACGCTAATTACTTCTCAGTGTTTGAAGGCATAGATACCACAAAGGGACAGACCTGTTGTCACCTCTTGTCTAAGCCTTGTCTGTATGCACAGTCTGCCTTAAATTAGAATGGAAACATGACTGAAACCTCAGTGAAAATGATTTCATGTGAAGTTTTCAACAACATATGTAAATTATTTTTATTTTCCAAGCTGAAGTATACTAAGTGCATAACTCTAAGTCAAAGTAACAGTTCTCAAAACTTTTCTTAGCTTGGATGCCCATTGTTCCAAACACACCAAGATTCTCAGCTTTGCTCTCTCCAGATTTGCCCTAGCCTTTATGTTTCCCAGCTTCAAGCCAGCACAAGCTGTTAAAAAAACCCAACCTTTTAATAGTATAACCTAAATGTGCCTGTGGCACAAGCTCCTACCAGCAAACTGCTCTACCTCATACTCCTACAGCCATCCAGGGAACCCACAATACCTCGGCTTCTGCCCCACTGACACCAAGATCTCTAAAGAAAACTGTTAAGAACTAAACCCCTAGAAATTACCTCGGGCATTCCCAAGGGGAACACATTCTTAGCTATCATGTTGTTGCCATGGTGAATCTTGTCAGCACAATCTGCTATTACAAAGGAAAAGATGAAGGGAAACGACAACCTTCATCAGAGAATGGCTGAGATTGGAGGAGACCTCTAGAGGTCATCTTGTCCTACAACCTCGATTAAACCAAGAGCTGACAGCCTAAGATCATGTCCCAATAGCCTCTGAATATTACCAAGGACAGAGACTCCACAACCTCTCCAAGCAATCTGTGCCAGTACTTGGTCACTCTCACAGTAAAAAAGTGTTTCTCTCTAGTAATTGAGGTGCAGCTTCAATTACTTCCCATCTGAGTGAAGGCAAATGTAGCACTCCTCACCGCACTGCAAAAGAAAGGACCTCCTAAAATTCTCATCTCTGCTCTTCAACCAAGCTCCCTGTGTGTCTGACCACTCTCACAGATCTGCTGTTCTGGTTGCAACTACTGCTCTAATCCACCAGTTGTAGGCATTTTTATGAATGATGCAATTATCAGGGAAAAAATGTTTTACTTAGATCCCCACAGCATTCCACTTCTTAACAGTGACAAGAAGCTCAGGTTCTGGACATTGATGGGTTGCTAGAAAAAACATTAACATTATGAAGCAGCCATATAATGATTTCCTAATGCCAACTGTGAGAGTAGTGGGGGAAATCACGTGCTTGATATGGAATCAATGTTACTTACTTCATTCAAAACAGTGTACCCCACTGGAGGTCAGTAAGGCTTCTAAAAGCCTGAAGACACCGCTACTGTTTCTGTTAAAGCTCGTAAGCTTAAACCAACAGATTTATCACAGCCAAGCTTGAAGGCTCCCTTACACGCTACTAGCATGAGCTGAGTGTCATTGTGAGACCAAGAGCGCATATGTTGAAGTGTTAAGAACAGTAAGCTTTTCAAAGTCACCTAATAACGATCCAGCAAGCTTCTTGCCACAAATCAGGGGTGATTTCATCATCATCTTCATCATACTGCATATCTGCCGGGGAAACACAACAGTTCAGTCAGGTTTCAGTCACCTCGGCGTCCCCTCATCGCCTGCTGAAGGGACGCCCGCAGATAGGAGAGCTGAGACACCCCAGTAGCGCCCGACTCCCAAGGGCCGCAGGAGCCTGCGAGAGATCCCGCCGCGGCACTAGCGCTCCCACGAGCACTCCCGCTACCGCCTTCTGCGGGCCCAGAGGCTTTCCTGCCCTCCCACAAGCGGCTCAACCGAGAAAAGGCCCAGCGGCGGAGAACGGCCTTCAGCCATAGTGCCTTTACCTTCGTCCGCGTCGTACATGATGGCAGCGGGAAAAGCCGCGGCGGCGGCGGCGAAGAAGGGAACTAGGAAGGCGACGAGGCTCGGCAGCAAGCAGCACACACAGCAGCAGCGAGGCGGAGGCGGCGGTGGCGGCGGCGGCGCGTACGCGCTCTGCGAGCGTCACTTCCCAGGAGTCAGCTCGGCGCTGGAGCGCTTGCGCGGTGCAAGCCTGCCTGCCAGCCTGCCAGCCTGCCTGCCTGCCCGCCTGCCTGGGGCGGGGACTGGCGCTGCCATGCACTGCCTGCGCCCCGCACTCCTGGCCCGCCCGGCCCGCGCCCGGCCCTGGGCCCCGCTGCTGCGCCGCGGGACGGCAGCCGGGCTAGAGGAGGAGCGCTTTGTCTTCCCAGAGTATGAGCCGGAGCCGAGTACGACAGCGACGACAGCGGCGCCCTGCCGGAAGCGGGAGCCGAGAAGGGAACGGCGGGAACGGAGTTCGGTGTCGGCAGCGAGGCGGCCTGCCCCCTCAATACCGCCGAGCGGCGTGAGCTGCTCGGGTTGCGGGGCCGAGTTGCAGTGCTGCGACAGTGAGGCGCCGGGCTTCATGCCGGCGGAGAAGTACCGGAGCTTGTCGGACGGTCCGACCGGTGTGGCGGGGCTGCGGAACGCCGTCTGCCAGCGGTGCTGGCTGCTGTGCCACCACGGCCAGGCTCTGGGGCTGAGGCTGCCGCCGGAGCAACACCGACTGGTGGTGAGCGCCGCTCTTCGCCGCCCCCTTCGCTACGGTCGTGGTCCGCTCCTCCTCTACATCCTCGATCTGCTGGAGCTGCCCGACCCAGTGCTGCCTCAGCTTCAGGGGCTTATGAGCCCAGACGTCCCCGCCGCCGGCCTGTTGGTGGTGGGCAACAAGGTGGACTTGCTGCCCGCCGACGCTCCCGGGCATCTGGGGAGGCTGCGGGAGCGGCTGACGGCAGCCTGTGCCCAGGCCGGCCTGCGCTCATTCCCGCTGGTGGACGTGCGGCTGGTGAGCGCCAAGACGGGCTTCGGCCTGGAGGGGCTGATCAGCAGGCTGCAGCGGTCCTGGAAGTGTGCCGGCGATGTCTACCTGCTGGGTGCCACCAATTCCGGCAAGTCCACGCTCTTCAACAGCCTGCTACACTCCGACTACTGCAAGTCCCGTGCTCCTGACGTCGTCAACAGAGCCACCGTATCCCCCTGGCCAGGTAAGGGGCAACACTCGTCCCATTGCGGTGGGGTCACGCAGTGTTGGGTGCTCTGAGGCCAGCTAGTCTTGGGCCTTCTACAGGGCTGGCTGGACTCAGTCAACTCCTGGGGTGGAGGACCCGTCACCAAATCTGTGCACGTTACCCTGATGCCACATCATTGTGGGCAGTGGGCTTCAGTGCTGTGCCCTTCTTCAGATTGTCACCTTCAGGGTGACAAGAATGGGTGACATCCGTAGAGAGTACTGCAAGTCTCTCGGGGGCTGGTAAACCAGAGACAGCCTGTGTATTCAGTGGGGACAGTATCCAACCTGTACGCCCTCCCATCTTCTTGTCAGAGATGTCCTCCAGTTCAGAGAGACCAGGAGGGAACTGCCAAGCACCTGTAAGACATTTGTAGAGCAAGCCAAGCTACCTGGAGGTGGCACTTGCCTGGGGTGTATCAGGTCAATCCTGGCACCACTTGACTTTGAGACTCAATTTATCAAACAGTAAGCAAGAGCAGATCTTAAGTGTGTGGGTGCCTGAGTTCCACTACCCTGACTGGGGAGGCTAGGACTTCAAGGGATCAACTGTAGTTCCACTTCCAACTTTGTGTCACTGGGTTTCACCCAGAATTTGGAGAAACTATTAATTTGATTTTTTATCTTGCTCCTCTGAGGTTAAATATGCCAGGTAGTCTGAGGCCCAAATGTTCCTTCTGTTTTTTCCAGGAACAACACTGAATCTGTTGAAATTTCCAATTATTAATCCTACGTGTGACAGAATATTCCGAAGGCAGGAAAGGCTGAAAGAGGAAGCAACAAAAACAGAAGATCAACTAAGCAGTGAAGAGAGAAAGTACCTTAATTACCTTAAAAAGCAAGGTTACTTAGTAGGTGAGTATTGTCTGAGTAAAGGTGTTACCCCTTTGCCATGACAAAATTCTGCATTACAAAAAGGACTCTTAAATTAGTTCAGTTTGCTGAAGTTTCCTTAGTTTGCTGTAGAATCCATGTAGTTTTTTGGCAATTAGTTTCTTCTCACTCTGAAGGAACTAGTTTCATTTAATTGTCAGAAGAATATGCTGTCTGTGATAGCAATAAAATATTTCCTGACTTGCTTTCAAGTAATTTTGAAAAGTTTTTGATCCCTGAGTAATGGGTTCAAGACTTCTAGCTCCTCTGTAAGTACCATTGTTAGTATTTCTTCTGAAATACTACAGTAAAACTTTTCAAATGATGTAGTAGCACTGCAGAAGTTTCCTCGGTGAAGCACTCCTCTCATCAGCACTTGCTAATCTAGTTCAGATAGCTTGGTAGTTTGCAATGATACTGCATTGTAGGCCACCTCTTGCTGCCAATTAAATAATCACATTTTGGCTGCCAGTCATAATGGTTGTCCATCATTTTAATATGTGTCCAAAAGAGTGGATTGGCAGAAGATGGCTTTAATTTTGAAATAATTCTGTGTTTGGCAGTCTAAGGCACTGAGAAAAGAAGGCAGCCAGTGCTTCGTTATAAAACTGAAATAATGCAGTATCTGTTCCTGATAAGGTCTGGGGGTTTGAGGAGTGCTAAGCAAGAATTATAGAAGGGATTACTTAGCATCTTGTCTTTTGAGCACAAAATTCTAGCCACGTAGTGTCTATATCACTCTTTGTATTATTATTGTGCATCCCTTTTAAACAAGGGAAGGGACAGGTGTCCAGCTGAAAGAAAGGCAAGTTAATAAATTAACTACCAGGAAACCTTTCATTTTAATCCAGGAAGAGTTGGAAGAACATTTCAACGTCAGAAGTCTAATACTGTGGTTGAGTTTGACCCTGACATGCTGTCCTACAGCATAGATGAAGAGCCCAGACCTCCTCAGAAGAAACATGAAGAAAGGGAAGAGTTCACATACAGTGAAGTGAAGGATGCTCGCTGGTGTTTTGACACACCAGGGATTATAAAGGAAAACTGTGTAGGTACTCTGTAGTGCTTCAGAATGCCTGGGTTTGGGAGGACTTTTCTGGGAGGAGATTAATCCTTGTGGCCAGACCACTACAAACTTGTATTTGCATGACTGTAGCATGCCTGGCGGCACAGTGAGAAGCACTTCTGCTTAGGAAGGAGACACCTTCAATCTATTTTTTCCTTCAAGGCGCTGCTTTATGAACTTCTGTGCCTGGACATTCTTTCATAGCTGGATTTGAACAGTGCTTCTGTAGAAAGCACTCTGACTGCTGTGGCTGCAGCACTGCTAGTTAAGTCAGTGTTTTTTAAATAGGCTTTGAAGTGGATCATTTCACTGAAACAGATGAGTTAGTTAAGCCAGAAGATGGAAAGAAAGAGGGAGGAGAAGAAAACAGGACTGTTTGGGAGCCTGCACAAAGGGAAGAGCTTGTTTCACTGTGGTCAGGGCAGAGATCCATTCTGTGCAGCAGCCTGGTCATCCTGCAGTTTCAGTTGTCTCTGTGATCTAGAACTTTTCTCAGTGAGATACTTGAGACTAGCTTTGTTTCTAATAATGGATTTGCCACTTCTGCCTAAGTGGATTAACTCCAATGTCGTAGCCTAATGTGGCCTCCAGTGCTGCTCATGGCTGTCACTCATGCTAAAACACAGTAAATCTTGGGTGGGCTTGTTCCAGACAACCCCAGGATTCCCAAATCCATGGTCAAAACACGCTGCTTTGTTATGGAACCAACATTGCCATGGACAATAGTGACATCCCTATCTCCTGTTCCTCACTAACTGTGTGATCCAGAATCAAACTATTCTGTTAGATGTCTTTCACACTGCTCTACTTGAATTTTTTTCTTCCTCTAACAGTATAATGTCAGTATTTAATTTCATTGTCCCTGTTGAAACCTCTGGAATAAGTTATGGCAGTACAATTTATTTTGCAGGTTTTAAATCTCTTGACGGAGAAAGAAGTAAAGCTGGTTTTGCCAACACATGCCATCATTCCACGAACCTTCATTCTCAAGCCAGGAATGGCCTTGTTTTTAGCAGCCTTGGGACGTGTGGACTACTTAAAGGTAAGGGAAGCAAGGGTTTTGTGAGCAGCTGCTTCATCTGTTATTGTAGTATCAGACAATAAGAGACTTTCTGGGTAGCTTTCCCAGACCTTTTCTTTGTTGCTTTGAGATGATGAATTTTAATAAAGTGCCACATAAGTTAAAAATGCCTTGGGATAGACAGTTGCAGCTGGAAGGTTTGATACTTGTTAATGGTGTGCAGTGTTTTATTTCACATAAGAGTGACTGCTTTTGAATGCTGGCACACACTTTCAGTGTAATGTGTTTCCCATAACATAGAAATGCACAAGGCAGGAAGGGAGGGGAAATGTGGGAGAACTAACTATGAAAATAAAAACAGGTGGGCTTCATCACTTCTGTGTTTCTTGAAAGCTGGTTGCCAAGAGAGAGAAGACCGTGAGCATTTTTCTTTCCTGACACCTCCGAAGAACATGCCCAAAGAAGAAATTCAATGTAGATGAGTTTTAGTTTCTTAAAAATTGTTTTTAAAGGTGCTGTGTTCCCATTCCCACCACATCTTACTCACCAGTTTCTTCCACTATCCTCTGATGAGAGGATCAGGCTCAGAGTCATGTCCAATGCATCAGAGTTGTCAGTCAGGCTTGATGCAACAAGGCTTTTTCCCATGTAGTGGTGCTCCTAGCAAGCTGAGCTGTGCACAGTTAAGACCCTACAGGTGTTTGGTACTGTGTCTGTATATTGCTGTTTCAGTCTTTTTTTAACTACACCATTCAGAGACCTTGAAGGAAGGCAGCTGTGTTCAGATCATGCCAGAGGAGTCGCTGCCTGAGATTAGTTCTGCAAGGAATTTGAAGGAAGTGCCACACTTGGTTTTTCCTCGTTTCAGGCTTCTAGCAGTGTTTGTAAAGGTCTCCCCCTGCTCTAACCTTGTTTGCAGTGCATGCAAAAGCAGTGAAAGTGCCTGCTAAAATTGCTTCATGTTCTTTCTATAGCTGGAGAGCAGCTTGGAACTAAGTCTATTTCAAGGAGAGATGTCTGTTAGATGTGTAAAGTGATAGGAGAGGAAGTACCAGACAGGAAATCCCCATTACCTCGCACGCTAAATAGTCACATGAGTTTGTTCTTGGGAGTTAAACTTGAGCAATAGTAGGTCTTGCATTATTTGATTGAACTAAGCATTTTTGGCAGCAGGGAATATAGTACCCAGTGGTGCTTTGAGGCAGGATGGTGAAGTTATGGGTGCTTCTGTCTTGGAAGCTCAGCTTTTCTTTTCATATAAACCCTGGGTGCTCTGCAGTGATAGACAAGGACCCCCTGGGTAAGGACAAGACATCTGTCAAAATAGGTTTTCAACATACTGGAAAGAAATAGAGCAGGAGAGAGCAATTCAGGGCTGTTTATCTTTTCCCATAAGCAAAATCTTCCTCTTGTTGTTTATCTCAGGGAGAAAAGCCTGCCTGGTTTTCTGTTGTGGCTTCTAACCTGTTGCCAGTCCACATTACTGCCCTAAGTAAAGCAGATGCTGTTTATGAGAAACACGCTGGCCAAGAGTTACTGAAGGTAAGAGAAGGTGCCTTTTCTGGCTTCTTGGTTGCATGTAGGCAGGCTGTCCAACCTGGTGAAGTGCCCTTGCTGGTACATAAGGGAAAGGGAAAACCCACATGTGTCAGGACTTCTGCAGTGGGAGGAGCAGAGATCTTTGGTGTGGAACAGTTTTGCACAGGCTGCAGCTGTGTTAGGAGAGAACACCCAAGACGATGTGTTTTCTGCAGAGTTTCTAGCATTCAGGCTGGTAAGATTTGCAGTGCTCTGCTCTCTGACGCTTGGCTTTTCTTCAGCAACTTTAAAGTGCAGACAGCAATGAGGATGTTTTCCGTGGCAAACCTCAGACTGGGGTTTCAGAACAAACTGCAGTTGAAAAATGTACTTTATTTATTCTTTTCCCCACTGTATCCTCTGCACATCCTTTCGGGCATTTGGTGCTGTGACTTTTCCTTGGCATTGCCATGTACTATGTAGCACTTGCAGATTGATGTGGTACAGGATGAGCTGTTCTTGCCCTGGCGGCTGCATTCCTGTGCACGTTGAGAAAAATGCTGTCACTCACATCAGGACAGCTGGCTTGAGCCACTGGCTGGTTCCTGCAATGGCCACTCCATCTTTGGTCATCTCTCAGCTTCCACTGGTTTGCTCTGGTTACCATCCTGGTGCAGTTTTTTTGGCAAACCGGAAATTACTCCTATGGGATAATGCAGGCCAATTCTTTCCCTCTTTCCTTGGCTGGCAAAAGTGCAGTATCTTTATTCCCATTCGTGCCATGCTTGTCAGTTTATGGTAGGAGTGCTGTTATCTTTTCTCCATGTTTTGATCTTAGGTTCCCATGGGTGGGGAAGAGCGAATGAAAGAGTTTCCCCGACTTGTTCCTCAGGACATTACACTGAAGGGAATTGGTACCACTGAGGCAGTTGCAGATATCAAGCTTTCCTCTGCAGGTAATTTTATTAATTGTTTTGCTTTACTTTGCTTTTTTTTTGTGTGTGTCATAGGAACTTTGATGGGAAGAGGCTTCTGAAGGAATGAAGCCATCCTATTTCCTGCTCAGAGCAGAACCATGTGTCACTGACAAAATCAGGGCAGCCATGCCTTTTTGTCCATCTGAGACATAACAACCTCCAAGAATGGAGATTGAAAACCATGCTTGTACAGGATGATCACATTGGAATACTTTATGCTCTTGCTGCCATACAAATTCCACAGCACCAGAAATGGTTGTGACACTGTCAGCTGTCCAGGTGAAAAAGGGCCATGGTTTGGTAGTTCGCACCGTGCCTTTGAAGTTCACCAGCAGAGCAGACTAAGATGTGGCTTTAGGTGCTGCCCTCTACTGGGGACGGGCTGGGTATTACCTTTGTGCTTGGTTTCTCGAATCATTCCTGGGTAGCTCAAGTTCTTAGCTAACATGGGAGGCACTGAGTTTATGCCAGAACCCTCCTTCTGATCCTGGTGACTCACTTTGCTGACTGTGTTTCTGGCTGTGCAGGCTGGGTGGCAGTGACAGCTCACAAAGAAGAGGAGGTGCTGCTGCGAGCCTACACTCCACAGGGCACCACACTGGTGGTGCGAGAGCCTCCCCTTTTGCCGTACATCAGTGGCATCAGAGGGGCCCGGATCGCAGGTGGTGCTGCCTACAGGACCAAAAGGCCTCCCTCTCTGGTGGAGAACCTGAAAACTACTGGGAGAAAATAGCACTTGCCATCATCTGAGCAAGGCAGAAGACAGAACAGCATCTGGAGTACCTTGTTTATTGATACTCAAGAAAGCTTGGACATCTTCTTAAAGGCAGACAGGTACATTTTTGAAAGCAGGCCTGGGGGAAACTCCAAAAGTCCACACCTGATCCAGCTTCTGAACTGGAGCCATTTTGAATAAGCTGAATAGCTGGTACCTGTCTGTGAGAGGTTAAACAGCTTCTCCCTGGCACCTGTGTCTACAAACAAATCCCTTTACCTAATCCCTCTTGAAATACAGGATGGAAGCTCACCTGCTTGCCCTGGGCTGGCTTTGGTGCTCTCAGGATATGTCTTCTCTTGAAGACTTGCTTCTGCAGGTCAGAAATCATCGCTGCGTTCTTGGAAGCTTTATAGTGTTTCCAGAGTTGAAAGAGGTTCAGGGAATGCTGAAGGAGGAGGTCCAATGTGTGTGACCCTCTTAGTGCCTGATAGTAATTCAACAGTATAGACCAAAATTAGATACTTCTAGTTCTTCAGCTTTTGGGGCAGATGAGAGAGTGCAATGCTTTGGACATGGAAAGGTAAATTAATGAAAATCAGGTCTGTCCAGGTGCCTGAAGAGGAAATTTGTGCAACTCATTGCTTTGATTTGGTTTTTGTAGCTTATGTAAAGGTTTCTGAAACTGAGGGTGTAGAATAAAACTTTCAAAATATACTTACTCCTTTGTGTGCTTTTCACGTCATTGGCAGAATGCTCATGTGGGCATAGGCATCTGACTAACTACAGAAATGCTCAAGCAAGAAAGCCACTGTTACAGGAAAGTGTTACACAGGTCTGACAGCCAGAGAGGTGAGGCTGCTGCAACTCTGTCCTGCCATGAGCAAAGCTGAAGGCATACTCCCAGTAAGCACAGAGCATGCATCCACAGCGCATACCTGCCTGTCTGCCCACGCTGATCAGACGCACAGACACAGCACTTAGTGCAAGCACAGGCAGCACCAAGAGCTTCTGTGTATGCATGCGCACACATGTGCCTGGGGAATCCATCCAGCTGCTGGGCTAGACACTTGGTGATGCTGCTTTCCCAGATGCTGGCAGCTGGAAGGGTGAGGCTGCAGCTCCACTCCAATTACTGGTCAGTTTCACAAACACACAGCTGACTACAGACACCTGAGCTGACCTTGACAACCCCACACCCAGGCCACTTCATCTGTTAGCCAGCTTGATCAATACTAGTGACAGCACACCTGTCCCAACTTTAGTCCCTGTGCCATGGACACAGCTTCTCCAACCCACAATGTGACTCCAGTTGCTGCCCTCAAGTTCTCAAATGCACCCACGGACACAAAATGCAGAGCTCTCACCCAGATGAGTTAGTAAATTAATAAGGCCCCAGAGCAAATTGTGCTGATCAGGTGCAAGGCATGGCCAGACAAGTGTATTAACTAGACAGTTATTTACAGCCTACTAGCCACCTTTATCCCCTCACCTCTTATTTCCCACACTTGTTCCCCAAATTACCTGAGTCCCTCCCCTTTTCCACCTTGGACAAGTCCTGTGCAATCTCAAAGTGCTTTTCCCTCTGCCTCTCCTCGTGTGTCCCGCACCCCTAGACAGCAATTCTGTTTAGCCCAAAAGGTGACTTGGAGAGCTTTGTGATACATGGACTCACAGCATGGTTGAGGTCGAAGTTACTTCTAGAGGTCTTCTGGTCCAGGATCCTTGTTCAAGCAAGGCCACCTAGAGCAAGTTGCCCAGGGCTATGTCTATCTAGGGCCTTAATCTCTCTAAACTTAGAGCCTCCACAACCGCCCTGGGCGATCTCTGCCGGTGCTTGGTCATCTTCAAAATAAAAACATTTCTTTTTTTCAGGTGTCGTCTCTTGTGTTTCAGTTTATGTCCATTTTCTCTGCCTGTCACTAGGCACCACTGAAAAGAGCCTGTCTATTCCTTACACCTTCCCTTCAGGTATTTATAAATATTGATGAGATTCCCCCTTCCCCAAGATAAAAAACTTACGAGAACAGGTCTTACTCCTGGACAGAGGGGCTGATAGTTTTGCAAACACTGTCCTAAAAAAGGCACAGACATGGTATTAATTCCTCAGGGGTTCTTCAGTTGGGTTTCTGTCTGCCATTGTGCCAGGGCCACAGCTCTAGGTTTGTGTAGATGGTCCTTTAATGCACTGATGATGGGCATGGGTTGAACTCCCACCACTGTCTGTGGCTGGTCCTTTGTGGGTGTGCAGCCTGGGCTGGTGCATTAGTTTGGGTGATGCTTAAAGACATTCAGACAATTCAACAGAGCCAACCTACAGAAACCTGTCACTCCTTCCATCTTGCTGTCTAAAATTACACTTCCAGCCAAAGGTAACCACAGGCTTTGCTTGCACCGTCACAGAGAGGCTCAACATTTTGGGCCTTGAGGTGAACCTGTTTCATGCTGGTAACACTCTTGGTTTAATGGAGGGGGCATGGAGAGGTGGAAGCAGCTATATGGACAGAGGAATCGAGTGCACCCTCAGCAAGTTTGCAGATGACACCAAGCTGTGTGGCACAGTCAACTTGCTAGAGGGCAGGGATGCCATCCAGAGGGACCTGGACATGTTGGAGAGGTGGGCCCAGGCCAACCTCATGAAATTCAACAAGGCCAAGAGTAAAGTCCTGCACCTGTGTCGGTGCAATCCCAAGCACAACTCCAGGCTGAGTGGCAAATGGCTGGAAAGCAGCCCTGAGGAAAAGAACCTGGGGGTCTGGGATGATGAAAAGCTCAACATGAGCTGGCAGTGTGTGAGTGCAGCCCAGACAGCAACTGTGTCCTGAGCTGCATCAAGAGCAGCATGGCCAGCAGGGCAAGGGAGGGGGATGGAGATTCTCCCCTTTTGCTCTCATCAGACTCCACCTGGAGTACTGTGTGCAGTTCTGGAGCCCCCAGAACAAGAAGGACATGGAACAGCTGGAGTGAGTCCAGAGGAAGCCACGAAGATGCTCAGAGGGCTGGAGCAGCTCTGCTATGAGGACAGGCTGAGAGAGTTGAGGCTCTTCAGCCTGGAGAAGAGAAGGCTTTGAGTGCAGCAATGAAAGCACAGGCATGCCTTTTCTGAGCCATCGGGGCTGAATTACACCCAGCAGAAGACCTGCTGAAAATGCTTCTCAAAGGGAAGGTTCCTGTCTGCTTTATGCCAGGCAGCCTGGAAGGTATGGCAAATTTTACCATGCCTGTGGACAAATTTCCTCTTGGCACAGGAGCCGAAAACAAAGGTGATTTGAGTCTGTGGGAAGGTCCAGCCCCCTGGGAAGGCTTGCTCTTCATGGGTGTGCCATTGCGCTGGAGCTGGATGCAATAATTTACTGCTGCTCCAAAGAGTATATTCAGTAGAGCCTTCACTGGAGAACTGCACAAAAAAAAGCCAGCTCACGCCTTTGGATTGGGTGGTTAAAGCACAGGTAAAATGCTACCGAAGGGCAGACCGCAGTGTGCGACAACCAGAACTCGCTGGCAGCGCCGGTTGCGGCCCCCGGGGCGTTTCTGTACATGGCTGGGTGGTGCTCCTGGGCTTCCCAGCCAAGCGCCGAGCTGAGCGGACAGGGCAGTTCGCTGTGCGGAGCTGGGCCAGGCAGGGCAGGGCTGCAGCTCCTCACCGCCCTGCAAGCAGGGACGTGTCACCGCGCCCCAAAGCCGCGGCTCTCTTGCTTTGGCATGCATCCGATGTGCTGCCCGCTCACAAAAAAACAAAACAAAACAAAAAAACACCACCAAGAGAAAAGAAAAAAGAGGTGCCTTCCTTTCTCTGCCCAGCGGCTATTCCCTTTCCGGGGCTGCTCAGGCAGGGGACCCTCAGCACAGGAAAATGGCTGGGCTTTTCATGGAGAGCAGAACATGTCCCATGTCAAATATGAAATTTTGCCCATCAGCACTCCCAAAGCTGCCTGTGAGGTGAGGTGCATTGGGCTGGGAGTCTAACAGACCAGAAGTTTTAAGCATCTGGTTCCTGATGATTTTCCTGTGATTCATAGCTAGCAATTGCCCATAAACTCACCTCACCAGCAACTGTCTTCAGTGATTTTGTAGCTAAACGACTGGAGGTTGCCAAGTGTGACTGGTGCTGCAGCAGAAACTTGATGGTGCATTTGTGCCCTGGTGGTACACTGACCTGTCCCGGTGGTTCGTCTGGTGGCAGAGCAGATTTGTGTTTGTGCAGGTCAGCTATCAGTGTTCTGAAACAGCAGGGGGAATTCCTGACCGACTACTGGTGAGGATGAGTTGGCAGTAATATCCCGTGCCACAATGTGCACATATCTTTGAATTATTCTGTGCCTTGGGTGCCCGGCCCAGTCTCATCAGGCAGCATCAAACTAAGGACAAAGAGGGAGGGGGGAAAAAAAAAAAAAAAAGCCCTCAAACCATCACAGTTACTCTGACAAATTCTGAGCAGGTCCAGGGCTTGGTGTGTTTTGGACCAGCAAGAGCAGCATGTGAGCCCTTTGTTAAAACCGACACCCAGCACAGCTACAGGGAGGGGGCTTAGCCTTCTTTTCAATTTTCTTCCATGACTGCAGGGATCAGAGACACTGAACTGAAAGCAGCAAGTGCCTGTGCCAGCACATGGGAGGAGATCCTGCCACTTTATAACCACCCAAAGCACTTGGCAATGTCCCTGTCCCTGGCATCCCCACCAAGAGACCAATTACCATCTTCCCAGTCAGCTTTTTTGTCACAACTCTCCTTCCTATGTTTCTGATGGAAATAAACCCAGACACAAACCTCATCTGTCCTCTCACTTCCAGCACAGCCTTAGCTGCAGTTGGAGTGCTTTGACCTATACAGGGCTAAAGGAGATCAAGAATAGCTCCTCTGACCAGCCCATGGGCAAAAGAAAGGTTCAGCTAGCTGATTTGAGCCTAAGGGTGTCAAAGCACTGTCATGATGTTGCCTTGCTTCAGGTCTGAAGAAAATGAGCAGGTTTTCTGCCAAGGTGCTAGGAGGTAGTCAAACATAAGGATGACCTGACTGAAGGTTTAAGAGGCAATGTTTTCTCAGGCTGCCTTTTGTTTTCTCATTTCATCTAGCTTGTCCCTAGAACACCTTCCGGGGGGTGTTGGACAGCACTAGCTGGTGGTACAAAGGGCAGGACCTCCTCTATTGATCCAGTTTGAAATCATTAACTCACACAGCACAGGGAAAGAGGCATGCAAGCATCCAGACCCTGCTGTCTCTATGCTATGCTCTCAGCTCACCTCCCTTGCATGGGCAGGCTGGGGTACCACTCCTGTTTTGTGTCCTTACACTGGCTTTACCATAAACTGCACACACACCTACAAGGTATCAAGGGGAGTAGGCCAAAACCTGCCCCTTACTCAGGTGATGACAGATCTCCAATACTACATCTATGGTAGTGGTACCCGGCTACTAACTGCATCGGTCAGAAACCAAAATTCCCATGGTCAGACTAAGATATGGGGGAGAGGGGAGAGGCACTGCTTGTGAGAAAAGATTTAATCAGAGAAGACAGAAGTTCACTAGGAGCATCCCAAACTGTATGTGTGCTAAAGCAGCTACATATCCAACTACCCCAAGTTCTTAAAATGTCACTTGCTTTGGTCCCTTGACACATAGTAAGTTTTCTATGTTAGTAAGAGGTAAGAATGACTATGTCCTAGAAGGCAGGTAAGCATCATTGGCTAATCCAGCTCAGGTTTTCTATAAGGGCCAGGCTGGCAGAGAAATGAAAAGTCACCCTTGCAAACTATGCCAGGCTCCGCAGCTCTCAAGACACTTTGGGTATCTAAATGGACAGTATCATGGGGATGATGTGCAATGTAGATTTTATAAATCTACTATTAATTTCTCAAATGAGACAGCACCAGAGACCCTTTGGGAATGCAGGAGGGATTGGCACTTGCCTTACTCCTGAAACTCTAATATAGATCCCGCAGCTCCCATCAAGTTGTATTTCTTCTCACATGGCAGGGAATTACCTTTCATGCCTATTAGGCCTGTCCTGCCAAGTCACAAAGAGGCCAAGCATTAACTCCATATTCATGCATCTCCCACCTTGTGCCCTGCCCTCACTGAAGCAGGAAAGGAAATGAATACAGAACGTTGAAATGGAAAGCGAACCGTTTCTGGAGCCGCTGTCCCTATCTCCAGCCAAGTCTGTGTGTGCATGCACATGGCATCCATATACTAGCTCCCCCAGATCCTGCTGGCCTGAGGTCTTGAGGAGCTCTATCAGCAGTGCTTGTTCTGCTCCTGCCTTTAGTTACAATGACATTAATTGTCATCAATAAATGGGAGATAGAAACTACATGTTCCTTAATAAAGTTTATTTAATCATAACTATGCTTAGGAAAATACACTTGTAAGGGTTAATATAAGGCAATTTAGTTTAACTTTATACTACATTTTGGACAAAAGACTTCTTATACATGTTTCAGGAAAAAAAAACAGGATGTATGATCTGGCTAGTTTTACATCTTATTACAAATGTAGAAAAGACTGTCATGCACTACCAGTAGAGAGAGCATGAAAAAAAATTACCTTTGGTTTAATTCAGAGAATACAAGTATTGCACTGTAAAAGCATCAAACATGGTGCAACTAAACATCATAAACGTTTCCATGCCAGCTTACAAAAGTCTGTTAGCTAGTGTAATTTTAGAGGGGGGGATAATATGTACACATGAAAATATTCCATTAGCTATTTGGATTCCATTAATATCGTATGCATGCCACGTATCTACACAACTGACATTCAAGAAAACCCTTGAAATGGATTTAATACCTTTCAGCTACATTAAATCTGCTGAGATCAACTAAATCTGTTGAAATCAATTACATTCCCATAGCTTAACCATCCTGTCAGTTGTTAAATATTCTTCTTGAAATGACTAAAGTTTCAGCCTAGATCATCAAAATCCAGAAATAGCAATTACAATACCGTGGATAATTAATGCCTAGCTGCCCACTTCTCTAGACCATTTCTCAGGGCAGTTACTTTGAGTATATAGAAGACTCATACAGCAAAAGCCCAAAACACCACGTTACTCAACTGAGGGCTGGCAATGGGAGGGGTATCAGTGTGCTCATCCTTCCAACCACATATTGGAGGTAGAACACTTGTACAGATATTATTGCCAAGAAACACAAAAATGCTAGCACTGGCAAAACCAACACAAAATAATTTAAGAATATTGAAAAAGGAAAAAAAAAAAACCCAACAAACCAACCAACCAACCAAAAAAGGTGGCATTGTTTAAAAGGAGCTACAACAATGTACAGTCACCATATAAGATGGGTTACCTGACCTGCACCCCCCTCCCAATACTCTATTTTAGCAATGTCTAACATTTTAGGTAAACTATAATGCATTACATCCTTGCTGCTTTACCATAACATACTCCCAAACCTTAGTCTTAACCAAGCAGAGAATTTCAACACAGTTCTGCAATGACTAGAAATCTTTCAGGACATTTTTGACAGATTTCAGATAAAAAGAATCAACTTTTCCTCTTAATTTTATAATAATTTATTTTTAGTTTGTAATCTTGTGGTATGACATACTGCTGAACAGGAGCTGACTGTCATCTTCAAAGAGTTCTTGTCAGATCAAGCATTGAAACCTTGACCACTTCACAGAAATCTGCAGCAGACTATCTCAGAGAACCTCATCTTTGTTTTTATTTCTGAGAGATTTAAAGTCAGTCAACATTATTATTTCTATTTAAACATAAACCAGAAAAATTATCAAGTCAGTCCAGAAGTTTATTTGAATATAGCTGAAGTCCTTGAAATCTCTCACAAGATGGCAAAGACTCTTTGCAAGGATATGAAGGGAGCTATAAAACCTCTACACAGTACTGGAATTCCCAGCATCTGCTCACATCGCTCACAAATGGTGGCAATGTTTATATATAAAGGAAACACTATTGTGAAGAAAAAAAATACATCTAAGACTGTTACAACTGGTTGTTTAAGAAAACAATTCAACTAAGTTTATTTTCTTAACATTTAACATAAATATAGTTGCAACTCGATCTTCAGTTGACAATGATTGTCACAGCCAAGGTAAGGACTGAACACTAGTCAAACAAAAACCTATTATACATTATACAATTTATTTCTGCCATGAGGGATGTCTTCCCTCTCAAATCTTTGGCCTCCTATTACCAATCTCTCTCACAAACAGAAGCAATGTAGCATTGTTGCTCTTTATTCATTCATGACAGTGCTGTGGTTTGGAGGGGAAGATGCTGTGGGGACATGCAGAGACAGATGGGTTTATTCCAGAGCTTACATTGAGACTACTTGTCATAAAGTGCTCTGACAAAAACTGTCTGAGCTCCTCACCTCCACTCTCCAAATAACACCTGCCTCCAAATTTGCTTCTCTGGACTTGACAAACAGAGAAGCTGCCCAAACTCTCCTACTGACAAGGCAGCTAATGAGAACCTGAAGAGTGCACAAATGGGATTGGAGGGTTTTGCTTTTTGTCTGCTATTTTGGCTTTTCTTTAAATTTGCCACCGGTTAGTGACAGGTGCTAAGCATGCAAGTGCTCTTTTGTGTGTGCCACAAATTACATCTGTTCAGAATTTAAAACTTCTGGTATGACATGTAGACCTGAGATGACAGCCTGATCACTAGTGTGCTTCTCTCTGCACGGAAGCAGAAAGATTTTATTAAATCCAACTTGAATAAATAAGGAGCACAGGAATTCCTTCAGTTTTTAATGCCATGATTATTGCTTACCATTCAATTTATCTTTATTTGCTTTTTATTTTTTGGTGAGTGAGGTGTTATATTTTGATGAACCATACTTATACGACTGTCACTATTTGTTTGTATAACTTTGACTGCAGTCCACCAAAAATTAAATGAGGAGGGGAAAAATTCCTCTGGACTTGCAGAGTCTGCAGACTATCTCCACTGAGATTGTGTGTTGTTCTGTCTGGCGATCTCAAATTATAAATTAGAATTTATTTCTCTGTACGTGTCTTCAAAGTATCAGAAGTGGCACTTCGTGACAAAACAAATCCTACAAAATAGTGTTTTGAAACTGCATTGGTATCCTTTTGCTCAACAACTATACCATTTTAAAGCCAGTCAAAAATATATAGCCAAATACTTGAAAATTTCAACAACTTCATGCACAACTAATAATACCCCAGATAAAAAAACCAAGAAAAATCTGCAGTAAAGAGCATTACAGAAAACTGTCCCATGGTAAGCAACAGATCCGAATGTTTCCAAATAAAAAGAACTTACACAGAAAAAAACAAACATGCATATATAAAGTGTACATGTACTGCACAAGCACTATTCCTAAAGGATTATACTGCATAGGTAAAAATCAACAACAATGTGCAATATTTTAAGCCCTTAAAGCACAATTTAAAAAATAATCACAGATTTAAAATAACAAACTTGCTCCCCCACAACAAAGCCAATTACCTGTCATAGTCATTAAGATATTAATCAAGACAGAGGTTCTCCAATCAAAAGTTGGAAAGACTACTCCCAACGTTTGGCTCACCATTCACACTTAGGGGATCTGAAATGTATGTTCGCAATTATAATTATCTTAAACAGTTAACGTTCATCACTAGCCAACTTTGATTTCTTTTACAAAGTGCTCTTCATGTAATAGAAGCTATCTTCCTGGTAGAAAAACCATCAAGTAGTTTAACAGTTTAAACATCAAGACACAGGGGGGAAAAAAAGGACATGGGGAGAGAGAGAAGGAATTGGCTGCTAGAACGAAAAAGAAATAATGCTAATGGCTCTATAAACATCCAACTTGTGTATTGTTAGCTACAGTCTTGCTCTTAAAACTCAATTTTCGAATCACGTAAGGTATTAGACTAGAAGCTTACACTGACTTTGCAGGACACAGCGTCATACATCCTACCTGTCTTCTCTAATGAAGAGATCCAGCAGTTAATTAGTTTACCATTACACAAAAAATTGTCAAAAATATTTTCAACTTTAAGAAAATACCTCAAAACTAAACAAAACAAACAAAAAAAACCCAACAAGCCAATGCAGACACTAAAGCAATCTATGCTAAAAAAAGTCTACAATATCTGTACATTAGCTATATAAGATCTTACAAAAGATTTCCCCAAATCACAGCTATTTCTACTCCTGCCCCTTTGTTGCTTTCTCAAGGTAATACACGTTGACTAAATGGCGATTCAGGTGCTTACTGTACTCCCCTTCCTTTCTAAAGGAGCGGTCACAGAAGATGCACACATAGTTCTCCTTGGCCACTGGAGTATCTGCAGCAACCTGGGATGTCTTTGGACTTGTCTCCTCTTGTACAGAGCGGGCGCCATTCAACCCCGAGTCGTCACTTCCTTCTGATATGTTGTCACTTATGTCGCTGCCCTCGTGGCTGTGGATGCCCTCATCCTCATCCATTTCCTGAGACTCGTTCGCTGCTGTGTTACCCGAAGATGATAAGGCCAGAGCTACTTTAGAGCTTTGTGTACATCCTTCTGAGGGTGCAGGTGCCAGCATGGCATCTTCTCCTGGCTCTGTTGCTGGCAGGCACGTCTTGGTCAGGTCCATCAGGTCTGAATTACTCACAGTTTGTGCCACACAGGCTTCCTCTGACTTCTTCTCAGGTGCCACATCAGTTACCACATCCATGGGCACATCCAAGGCTTTTTCAGAAGACACTGCATGAGAAGATTCCTCAGAACAAGCATCTTCCCCTCTGTCCGCCTTTCTCTCCTTGTCTTTTTCACTAACAGTGTCTTCACTCTCTCCTGCTACAGCAGGTATTTCTTGGTCCTCTACCTCAGCTTCTGTGTTTGCACCCTGAGCTGTCAGACAGTGCTGCTCTGGGTCCTGTACGCAACTTCCTTTGAGATTGGTGCCTTCCCTCTTGAGAGCATGACCACCATCATTTAATGCCACTGCGTCAGAGGGATCTTGCTCCTTCTGGTCACTGTCTTCAGTGTCAGGCTTCATGCATTCATCTTCTTCTGTGACAGGACATTCATCTGGCATCTCCTCTTCCTCAATCTTGTCCTGAATGAATTTACTGCTTTTCTTACCATGTTTATTTTTAAGAGCTTTCTTTTTTCTGTTTTTCTTGAGGCAAGAACTTTGTTTTTTAGGTTCCTCCTCTGGCACAGCACCACTTCTTTGAACTTCCTGGCAGTCTCTCTGTTTAGCTTCCACTTTCTTTTTCTTTTTTGTTACTACTGAGGTATCATTTGCAGGCTCTTCCTTTGAGGAAGATACTTCAGCCTCTGCCTTTCTTTTGAGTTTCTTTGTTTTACACATTTTCTCAGTATTTTTCTCAGTTTTAATATCCACCTCCTTGTTTTCTGCAGCTGATTTCCGACTTCTGGTTGTCACCTGGCCTGCAGAAACATTGCTCGTTGGCTTCTTCTCCTTTGCCAAATTATCTTTTTTCTCCACTTTCACAATTTTCTCAGTTTTCTTTGCAGCTGACTCCGCTTTTGTTTGTTCCTTCTCCACTTTGTCATTAGTGCTCTCAGAAAAGTCAGCTTCACCCTTTTTAGTCCGTAGCTTCACCTTCGAAACATCCATCGTGATGTCAGAACAATCGGGATGCCTGGATTTGATGTGATACTGCAGGTTACATTTCTTAGATGCTGCGTAATCACAAACAGGACAGAGAAACTGGCGCGGGTTGACATGGAGCTCAACGTGCTTTTTGAAATTGCTGCGGTCAGCCGTTTTGTAGTCACAGTGTGGGCAAGTCAGAGGCTTTGGCCCATTGTGAACCTGCCTTGCGTGACGAGTTACTTCATGCTGGTTTGAGGCCACATAGCTGCACTGATCACATTTGAATGGCTTCTCACCTAAGAAAGGAAGGGCGGAAGGGAATGATGGTGATTATCAAGCAGAGGGAGCAATTGATTCCCACTAAATACAAGTACAGAAATATAAAACTCAAAAAAAAAAAAAAAATCCATGCGCCTTTAAAATTAAGTGAAGTCAACATAAGAAATCCACAAGTCACAAAAACACATTCACAAGACAGCAAGAATAAAATACAAAAGAAGAGAAAAAGGGTGAGAGTTGGGAGAAAGGGGATCCAAAACCAAACAAGCAGTAACAACGTTACAGGTTCTGGCTATGCATACATACCGGCAGAGATCTCTCTACAGTATTATTAGCAAATGGAATCCATACCCAACTGGTCCATTGAATGCATTGTAGAAAAATGGAAATGTAACATTGGATGAATAGCAGTTTCACACAAGAGTTTCAAAAAAGTCCAACTTTACACAAATTTATCATACTTCATGTTTGCATCAAGTAAGAAATGAGGGGAAAGAAGCTAGCAAAAATCAAAGCACATGAAACGGACACACTACTCAGGTAATCTTAACCTCTGATAATGTGTTTCATTGTTATGGTGTCTCAAACATATGATGTTCTGGTTAAAGGCTACTCTTGAGAAGCCAACCAGATGCAGTCCAAAGCCATCTCATTACTACTGAAATTTGTTTACAGTTGTGCAATGACTCTTGCAGAAGTGTTCCTGAAATATTCTGCTTAGTGCATGCTGCTGCAGCAGAAGTGGCTTTCCTTTTACACATCAAAGCAAATAGGAAAAACACTTCTGGCACAGCTCAAGTCCAGTAACAGTTTGAAAACATCTGTGCATGTACAAATTCAGCTGAGGATTCCATAACACCCCTGAGCTCTGAACCAGCATCTCAAAATTGACCCAAAGAACTAATGCATGTGCTGAAAATCTACTCCAGCCCCTTCTGCTCCTGGTACAATAGCACTTCTCCCATCCCTGCAACATGCTGCTCCAACACTGCATATACTTCTGGTAGCCACATGGCTGATCTGCATGCAATTCTCTCACAAACTCTGTAAAAGGCTCTGCTGCTTCTCTGGCAGGAAGGATAGGGACATTTATTTAAGACTCTAGATCATTTCACATCTGCCCACAGCACTTCTTTAGTATTTAAAGAAGGATAACTTTGATTCCTTATCGTCTTTCTTTCCTCACTTCTTGTTTTCCTCCCTCCCTTCCCTTTTCTTTCACTTCCTGGTGACATTTTCCACACGTTTAAGCTTGAAGTGTTTCACTGGTCATCCTTCTTGCAGGTATGGACCCTTATCACCTACACTTCAAGAAACACTTCCATGTTACTTAGTGAGGAAAAAACCCCAGCCGCTCTTTTACATATAGCTTATGAACAAGCTGTTCTAATCACACAGGTGGCGGCAACAGGGTAACTTAAAGTCTGTCTGTTAAGAGTTTGTGTCCATCACTTCTATGAAGTCAAGGGGTTTTGTTGTACAAATGGAAAGGTCATGTACCAAGATGACTGAGAACACAGCTGTGCAGTAGGCCCTAAACTGCTATGGTTCACTGCCTGACATTTGAAGAAATCTTCAGCAGTGGTTTGCCTTAAAAGGCCACCCTGTGAACTGGAGGAGTCCAGAAATTGCCACAGAAAAGGTCCAGCTGCCTGGGCAATGTGGCAAGACATGCAACAGAAGTTCTAAGAGCTATTAATAACACACCCCTGATAGCAAGAGTCCCATGTACACTTGCACTTCTGTCAGAACAGCCCACACTCTCCCTCCCAGGCCTTTGTGTCAAGGGCCAAGGGCAGATCACACTCCTCAATCTCCTTCAGACTTCCTAGTGCAAATGAGGGGAGAGTAAGACATTCATGAAATCGTTTCCAGGCTCAGTATTAAGCAAAGCATTTGGAAATTCACATTCAGTTCAGAGGTTCAGGCAAAAAATATTTTTGTTTCTGGAAACAGAAAACTTCACTCAAAATTTTCAAACCAAACTACTGACATGTCATTGTAAAGCTGGCTATTTTTAAAGGGCCCAAATCCCCCTTCACTACAACTGAATTATCTGCCTTCTGGTTTCAATTAAAAGCCTTCCCTATTGAAACTGAAATAACTGTTTAGGAAACTTTCCCTACTGTTTGCTAGGATTAAGAATTCAGCTAGATACAGTCAAATCAGGTATCAGCAAATCAAAAGCACAGGCAAAGACCTATCTGAGCTCCCCCAACAAGGGTCATAAAGGACAACTGTGCTGGTGCACAGCATGCCTATGTTCTTTTAACCCACAAAAAAAGTTGTTAATTCATTCAAAAACAGAATGGCAAAACTGAGAACAGATGTTTGTAACACCACAGCTTATGACCAGCAATGAGACATAAAGGCTTGTGAAAGTTACTAAGTTGGTTTTGAGTGCCACAAGATCGAGTGAACACCATCTGAGTTTCCTTTTTCCTCCCACATCTCTTTGCCATAAGCAGACACTATTTTACATCTTTCTGTAACACTAAGCAAAAGCTAGGAGTTCCTTCAGGACTCCTAGATGAGATTGCACACATCACAAAGGAGACTCAGCTTGTCTAAATCTTCCCAGAGTAATTGAATTGAACTGAGTAATGGCAGCAGAAGACAAGAATCTACTTCTCTGTCATCACAAGGCTGTACTTACTGCTGGATTATTAGGACTGCTAGAGCAGTTATGTGAACCTGGGCATACACCTTGGAAAGCAAAAAGTAAAGAAAAACATATGTATCCCCCTGTTATCACTTTTATTAACAACACTTAGCATTTCCTTAGCAGGTAAAGACAACGCTCCTTGTTAAAGTAGAAACTAAAGCTCATGCCATACTGGATGAGCTGACACCTCACAAAGAACCAGGCAGCCTACTCTAGGGGGGCGAGCGTGACCAGGGGAGCTGAACCAGATGACCTCCAGAAGTCCCTTCCAACTTCAGCCATGCTGTGATTCTACAAACCACTTCTTTTCCTGAGTCATGCAGCTGCCAGCCCTTACCAACCTGAGTGGGTGCGCATGTGTCTGGTCAAATGGGTCTTCTGGGAGCTGGAATAAGGACACATAGCACATTGATAGGGTCGCTCTCCTGCAAAAACAAACAGCAAATTAGTTACTGAAATGCAGCAGATTCTCAAACCTGGTTGAAGAGTCATACGTATGAAGCTTTCACAGATCTCCAGGTTGCATTTAAGGACACACTATCTCTCAGCAAAGCGAGACAGAGGAAAGCATGTGCCTGGGATAGACCAGTTTAACATGTCATGCCTTACGAGTAAGGGTAGTGAAGGTGCAGAATATGAGTGGCACAACCTCACATCAATCTCTGGTCCGACAGTCATCTCAGGCAAAACATGATGAGGACAGCCACCTTTAGGAAGCCTTAAGCCACCAGAGATGACTTTCCTAGAGTGTTTTCTCTCATCACTCAGATGATGCACAAAAGATATAGACTCCGTAAGAAGGCAGGTATGCTGTTCCTTCATGTAACACCCTTACCTGAAACCTTCACGTTTAATTTGGATTAAGATGGGGAGCAACCATACATTCCATGTGGACCTGCATTTACCAGAACACAAACACAGATAGAGATTCTCTACTTTAAGTTTTATGGGGAGAGTGAAATTGGCTTGGAGCGTAAAAGCATGATGCTCAGTGGAAGTATGTTGATAGCAAAAGCTTAAGTAAGAGCAGCAACGTTGATTATGAAAGCTCAAATCCTTCTGCCTGAAGAGTTATTGTTTCTGGGGAGCCGTCATAAATTTGGCCTCCACAAGGGACAGTTAGCTTGTGCAACTATCAATACAATGATACTTGAAAAGCCTTCTCAAGTAAAGACAACCCCCAGATAAAGGTAGGCAGCTTCAGTACTGACATGTTAGACAGATCGAGGTAAGTACCAGGGGTGTCTGCCCGACACTGCTAGCACAGCCAAGGGATCTAAGCAGCCTTGTCTCCAATACAAGTTGTGAAAATACTTTTTAGTCCCTCAAAAGAAGAGGGAAGTGATATTGAAAAGGGAAAAGTAAGTTACTCCACTGTAGCATTTATTCAAGTCATAGTCAGAACTGCACTACAACATTTTGCGACATCAGTTTAAGCATGCAACCAAAGTGTTCTCCAAAATACTGAGACCTCAACATCAGCAAAAGCCCCACATCCGACAGTCTGGTCGTTTTCAGAGGCATAGCTCTATCTGCAGCAGCAACCTGTATCTGTCAGTATATGATGTGAGGCTCCACTGCTGGCCTTTGCCAAAAGAGCAGTAAAGGAGGTCTTTTTAATGTAGACTAATCCCACATTTAGACTATCATTCTTGATTAGATCAGCAGTTGAAAGGTCAATTCACCCTGACAATTACAACCCCCCCCCCTCCATTTCCAGTTAAAACAAGGTAGGAGATTGGTGCAATACACACAATAATCTTAAGTCATGTAGAAAGGAGAGGTAGTCCTTTCGTTATGAAAAAAATAGGTTTATTTTTAAATATGACTCCTTATAGACTGAAAATAGTGGCAAATGGTGATGGCTTCTTCCCACATTACCTGAAATTTCTTATCTTTAACTTGAGTTACCTACATTAGAAATGCCGAAAAGGGTTTCTTCCAGCTATTTCATATAGGCCACAGCAACAAAATGTACTGAAGTACGACTAATTTAAAATGTGTTACTGTCACTTGAGAATTAAATGGATGACTACATTGTAAGGTCTGTTTTATAAAATGCTATTTCCCAGAGGAGTTTTATTATAATTTTACAAGTTCATATACACAAATGAGCCATCAAAAAAAAAATTCTCCACGGACACTTAAATAGTAAGACCCTACCTAGCAAATGCTTTAAAAGGCACTTAGCTGCTGCCCCAGAAGAACAGGCAGACATCAGTTATCACGTTTAAGATCATCTCCCGTAATGCCATTACAACTTCTGTCTGCTTAAAATGAAACTGTTTTCATCAAACTTGCAACACAGTGGCAAGCAAGAATGATCCACTGTAACAGACAAAAAAAAAACAAACCCACAAAAACCCAGCCCCAAGCTAGGTACTGAACACTGTAACTGATGTCCTATTTATATAGTCCTGCAGATGATTTGCAACTCAGTTTTCTAGAAATTGCTTCTAACAAGTAAAATGGAGAAAAAAATCGAGAACAATGCTGCACTGTCTTACACATACTAGAGTTACAGGATCTGCCACGAGGGTAGTCAATGGAGTAAATCAAGTCAGAACTTGGTCTAACATGTCTAATGAGTACAAACGAGCGCAGGTACATCTGTTCCCTGCCACAAAGGGTCCTTTCTGCCCCACCACCAAAGGAAAGGACAGCTGACCCTCTTAAGCAGCAGAAAGACTCTTCCAGGAGTAGACTTCCCAGCTGACAAGCTTATAAGCAACTGTAATATACTCAAACTTCTGCCCAAGGTCCCCCATAGTTATCAGCAGCCTGCCACATAAGCACTGTCACAAGCTGCAAGCATAGAGCAGGTTCACAACACCTGTTTTCCAACATGGATGCAAGCAACAGGCAAGCCCATAACTTCTGCTCGCCTTTCAGTGCCCCCCGAACATTCAGAGTACAGGTACTTCTCCCTCCATGCAAGGTACCAGCATGCAGCCCCCTTCCCTGCTCCTGCCAATGTGGCTCTGGCATCTGTCTGTTGATTCAGCAGAAAACCACCCTGGGGAAGAGGAATCTTTTACTGCCATTTTAGTGAGCTGAGTCAATCAGACGCAGGACACAGGGAGAACACCACGCCTGCCTTTCTCCAGCAACAGCATCACTCTGGAGTCACTGTTTCAGAGAAGTGGATGGCTCAGATACAGTACAAACTAGTCATTGCAGGGAGGTATTTCCTCACAGGTCAAAAGTCAGGTCAAGGACATTAAAAAAAAAAAAAAAGAGAAACTAAAGTATCTACCCAAAATTATTTAACTTATTAGCAATTGAGAAACCAAAGAAACAAACAAGTTTGGCTTTCTTTTCAATATTCAGAACCCATTAAATAGGAAGAAAAGTAAGTATGTACATATGTATATATCTCTTGTCTTTTATCCAACAAATATTTTGAGTTTAAATGAAAACTAGAATCCAAAGTTATCTTAGTATTACTCAGACAGTTTTTATTAAATTTAGTACTGTTACGTTAACAGTCTGCAAATACTTCAGTCTATAAAACATCTGTGTTTTTTTCTGAGTTTTTTGGAGACCCTTGGTGAGGGGCAGGGTGTGCATTGTGGGTTTATTTATGTTTTAAAGCAATCAACTACACGTCAGTATCAGCAGAAACTTTTATCCTGGTATATGAATACACCTATCAGTAGCTTATTCATTCTTCTATTACTCTTCCTTTAGCTTTAACACTGTCTCACAAAACCACTGTTACTGGAAACAAGGCACACTACAAAAAAAATCAGTCTCCTAAAATATTTGAAAGACTTTTATCAAGTGAGAACTTTTTAGTTAAGAGCTATCAAAGAAACAACTAACAGGATGGACTAAAAACTTCTGAAATCATAATCAGCACTCATTTCAGGTTAATTAAATTAATAAAAATACATGGCAAACCAATCAACCAGAAACCTTGATGGCAACACTCTTTTTAAAGCAGGAAAGAGGAACTGAACAATATCCTACATAGTTCAACATTTTAGATTTTTTTTTTTTTGGGTAAAAAAATCTAATCTATTTTGTTGCAGAATTGGTCAAATGCAGTGATAACAGAGCATTTCCTCAGCAAACAATGGTAAGTTTCTGTAAAACTCAACAAGACCTTTCAGAAATCAGAGAGGGAAGTTAATGTCATAAACAAACACAAGCAATGATGAATTTAAAGTCGAGACAAACGTAAAACAGCATTCGGACATTGGTTATTTAGTTTCTCTCCTATTACATGGTCATTTTAACCTGGTCTCTTTACTGTTATCTCCCACAACACAGGCAAAGAAAACAAAGCAGAGGATAAACGACACCGCCTTCCTAACACCTCTCACAGTCATCTTTGTTTACTTGTTTAGGAAAATAGTATTTTGACAGGATTGATTTTTAAACTGACAGTATCCTCTAAGCAACAGCACGTGACTATTGTTAAGAACGTCTAAAGCTACTAAAAATCTCAGCAGACCCTCCCAGCTTCGTCAAAGCAGATCCTAAAGCATGCTGACAAACACACACTTCTGCACATTTGAGCTCAAGCCCAGCCCCGAGGCCGCCTGACTCTGGCCCTCCCCTTCCAGACAGCTGCAGACAACTGAACTGAAGCTTCCAAACCATTCATGTCACTGCTATGACAAAACACGACTTCAAAGGAGAAATCCCCCAGTGTTTTGCTCAGCCAGCACAGCTTACAATAAAGAGGAACCGAGCCAGGTCAGCACGCTGTAAGTTGGCTAGCAAGTCTGCCCTCTTCTCAGGAAGCCTTGACAAGGTGGAAACAAAAGCTTCTGCGAAGCTACAAGAAAGGTCTTAACAGCTGTCCCATTTCCACGAAAGGGATCCGGAAGCAAAGCAACTGCTCCTCACTGCCTGAAAAGGTGAGATGGCTATGATACCCCTACATTTCAGGACTCCCCATGTGAGAGGCTGCCACGGCTCTCTGATGTAAAGCAAAGTACATTCTAAATCACCTGCAGCCTCAGCTCGCACTGAAGGTCCTTCTATTTCACTTGATATAAACCAGAGAAAAAGGGGCCTCACACTTTTAAGATCATGAACCGTTGTTAGGTGAAGACAGGATATCAGGCTGAAGACTCCCTGGAGCCCTTCCTATAGGCCAACAGAAGTATGTATCTACTGGCTACTGCAGTGTCACAGACCTTATAAAAACCAAGGCCCCTGCACATTAAAAAGAACTAATTTACTGGGAGCTCTACGTAGCTCTCACTCTGACTGTGGATGCTGGAGGGCTCCTTTGCATGTGTGGACCAGCTCTTTCTCTGCAATTACAGCTTAGAAAAGTTTCCTCTCAGTATGAAGGTTCCATTTGCAAAACTACCCATGTGATTTAGGCATCTTCAGTGAACCTGCTTGCTTTGTTTTTACAGGCTTTCATGCTGTAGAACTTGACAACCATCACAGGCACACTTTGTTATGCCCCCTTCAAAAAGCTGGCTTAAAATTACTAAACAAGATATTCTTCATCTCTTCTTGGGCCCTAACATTGTGAGATTTTCTCAGTTCTCTAGCACTGCAAACTGGAGCTCAAACCAAATTCACACTTCCACAGGCTTATAATAGCACCAAGGGAAGAAAGTGCAAAGTTTTATCAGGGTGGAATGAACATTGCAAACAGAAACCTTTTGGCTTGCTTCATTCATCACAGCTTCTCAGTACTCTTTATCATGCTTAAATCAAAAAAGACTGCTTACCTGTGTGAGTTCGAATATGTTGAATATAATTGTTCTTCCTGTCTGAAAAATAGGAGCATTGTGAGCAAGTATACACTTTCCTGGGAAAATGATTTCTTAGGTGTTTCTTCCAGTGATATTCACTGACAGTAGTGTAAGTGCATATGGTACACTTGTAGACTCTCTCATCTTCCCCTGCTTTGTTGTGGTGCTTCAAGTGAGCCAGATAGTGATCATATCTGTTAGTGTTATAGCCACAACGATCACAACGGATTGGGCCCTTAGAGAAATCCACCTCTTCTGCAGTGCAGGAATCAGAATCCTTCACTTGGGCTTGCTTTTCTGCATTTTCTTCAACAAAGAATTTCTTAGCACTGTGAACTCTGATATGATGCACAAACTCCTCTTCAGACTCTGCCTCATACTGGCAAGGCTTACAACGAAACGGCTTGCTCTTCACGCTCTTACATTTGTCCTCTGTGCTTTCTGGAGTACCTGGTGCTTCCAATGATGCATCTTTGTCTACACTGAGAGTCTTAGGAGGGGGGCAAACAGTTTCATCTTGAGTTTCCACACTAGGAACTTCAAGAGAGCTTAATTCTGCATTTTCAGCTGCTTCATGTTCACTGTCAGCAGCTTGGGTGTCTTCCATACCCTCTCCATCACTGTCTGAGAAGTTGCTGTCTCCCACTGTTGTCAGTTCAGCCATTTGCCTCTCCTCTCCAACCAAGTAATCACAGCAGTTGCCATTGACTTCTCCTGTCAAGGCCACATTTGCCAACATAATAAGCTGAGGAGCTGCCAGCTCAGCTTTAGAAAGATCGTGTAAGTCATACATGTCATTGGACAATGCCATACCAATATTAGCACTGCCAGGAAAGAGGCTGTTCCCACCAGACTGTCCCAGCACTTGAGTTGCCATAGCAGTAATTCTGTTGGAAGAGAAAAGGGACACCTGTGAGCGCTATAGTTCTGGAAAAGCCTCCGCTGCTTTTGTCCAAGCAGCCTTCCAGGTGATACTAGAAAATTAAACCGAGACACCAGGAGGCAAAACCGAGAGCACTGGCTTCCCTGCTACCACAGACCATGCTCGGCCTCGGGAGGTGGTGAGGCTCCCATTCCTCTCACAAAAAGGGCTGTTTCGATCTGCCCTACCCGTTTCGGTCTGTAGAGACCAGGTGGGGTCTATGACAGCAGGGACCACCGAAACCTGCTCCCGTAGGGCCTGGGCGGTACTCTGGATCGGCTTGTGTCCCAGCGCCAGGCCGGGCTGCACCGCAGCGCTGCCCGCTCCCACGGGGGCCGCAGGGACCCCGCAGATCCCGGAGGCCCGCCATGTCAGACACGAGTGGGTGCTGAGGCCGCCCGGCCCCGCCGAGGGCCCATACCCGGCAACCGACCGCTGAAGGGATCCCACCGGGCCTAAAGTCGACAACAAAAGGGGGTGGCCCGGCCGCCGCCGGCCCCCCTCCCCTTCGCGGCGCAGCCCGGCGCACATCCGCCGAGAGAGGCGGCCGGGGGAGCCGTGCCGTGCCCCCGCCGCCGCCGCCCTCCCTCCCTGCCAGGCATGCGGCCATTTTCTGCCTGCCCACACAAAGCGCCCTCCCTGCGCCGCCCACCGCCGACCCCGACCCCCTCGCTACCGCCGGGGGGGCACGGCCGGGCACGGTCACTCCGCCGCTCCCCCTGCCGCCGGCCCGCGGAGACAGGAGGCGAGACGAAGTTTCGGCTTCCTCCTCCCCTCTACCCCCCGCGACGGACAAGGCAGGGCAGGGCAGGGCAGCTGCCTCTGTGCGGGGGCGCTGAGTAGGAGAAGCGGCTCGGTACCGGCAAGGTCACG
>VWZI01011363.1:788399-885240 GCA_013396835.1 Psilopogon haemacephalus | reverse complement strand
GGTCGGCTGGCAGCTGAGGGGTAGTGCTGGGGCTGCGCGGCCGGGCAGGTCACGCGGGGCAAAGGGCCCGGCAGCGTGAGGCCATGCACCTGAGAGGGGGAGTTCATACCTGCACACTCCCGTGCCGAGCTCAGCTGTGTCCCGTTCAGGAACGACGCCCCTCAGCAGACCACTGCCACAGGTTTGCCCGTCTGTTGCCTGCACTGTGCTGCGCTCTGGCACAGTCCAAGCAACCAACCATTACCCCGCACTGTCCTGAAAGTGTAAAGTGCCTCAAGCACTCGTAGGACCCCAGGCTTCCACAGCGGTTCCCCTTCGTTCCAAAACTAAGGAAAACCGGCAACCTGATGCAGAGCCGCACCGCACTGAAAACAGGGAGTGCAAGGACACCCAGTCCTTGTCAGGCCAACAGTAAATTCTGCTCCTAAATGAGGAACCTAGACATCACAGTGGCTTGCTCCCCTCTGAGGCACTTGTACTGCTCCTCAACATCAGTATTTGAAGAGTCGTTTGGGGCCTAAAACTCACCAGGTTGAGTCGATTTTTAAGTCTTCATCCAGCGAAATTTGCTTCACTACTGGGTAGAGGGCATGTAGACAGGGCAAAGTGGGAACTTATCAAAACCAGGGAAAGCAAATGATTTTTTTCCCTAGATACAGAAATAATGGAATTGTTGAGGAAGAGTAAAGACACTTTGTTGGATATTTACACTGGGTATTGAACTAGCATCCCTGATCCATTCCTGCTTAGGCTCTATCCTACCAGGAACTGCAGCCCAACTGAACCCAATTGGTGTCCATCCTCCCGTGTCACACTTAACGCTGTGTAACATTTTGAAGCTCCTCTCCCAGCTGGCTGAGAGATTTCATACGGGGTTTTCTTCCTTCCTTCAGGGGAGGCTCTGATCAAATCAGTCCCCCGAAGGTTTTGGAGCAGTGTGGAGGAGTTTGGCTTTGGAGAGACTGTGCCATATTCAGTTTAACCAAGCAGTGCAGATGTTGGTGTCAGGCCAGACCATGGGGTGGAGGCTGTAGAAGCACTGGTATCAGTGCTTGTAAGAATCCAAGCCTCCCCTGCTTAACTGCTCCAACTGATATTCATACAGGCATTGAGATTTTAGGAATCGCCCCAGAGTGTGATGGATATACTAGCAAATGATGAGCAATAACTCTCCCAGCCCAGACAGCAGAGACTGGGCGTCTGCGCTCAGTGTGTCTTGCCACCTTCCTTGCCAATATATGCCTGGACCAGGCATGTGCCGTTACCTGTCGTTTTAAAACTATGGTGGCCACCATACTTTAGTCACCAGTCAGCTCTTGGCATCTGTTTTTCAGCATCTGATATCAGCTCATGGTGATCTGGGTTTTACAGTGGGGAGTTTGGATTCTCATACTGCTTCAGTGCTTTTTTAACTGTAACATGGTACTTTTATCTTTCAGAAAGCTTCTGAAACTTAGATTAAAACTTAGCAAACATAGAAATAACCGAAGAAGTTGTCTGTGGAGAGGTGTCTAAGTGAGTGAGGACACAGCCTAATTAGCGGTGAACGATCCTGCCTATGAAGAATGCCTTTGAAGTTAAGTACCGCTAATGCCCCTGAAGATAGAAGCGCTAAACGGAACGCCCGAGGGGAGAAAGTGAAGCCGGATACAGACGGAGGGAAAATAGAGACGGATATAGACAAGTTCCTGCTCATGGAGGTCAACTGGAAGCTTCTTAAGAAACTGTAAAAAGTCATTGTTTTAGTTTATTGACCAATTACCACCTTACACATACCACCTCCGGTACCAATTATACTGTAGCATTCACACACGCCCCCCGCCTGCTGGCTATAAAAAAGCTGTAATATCGCAAATAAACGGAACAACTAGCAGAGACCAGATTGGTTGGCTATTGTTTTCAAGGTGCTCCTCCCGACACTTGTCTTTCAAAAAAGCTTAATTTTCTAGGTATTCTTAAAGGAGTTTTGATGTTTCCCACTTAGGTTAAAAAATATTAAATACCCTGTATGATTTACATTTCTAGAAAAGCATCCTTGTTGTACAACTCTAATAATAATAATAATAATTAAAAAAAAACAAAACAAAACCAAACCACATCGAGCAAAAAAGTACCAAACAAACAAGAACACAACTGAAGAAAACCCACCCTCATACCCTCATTTACAGAAAAGCCAGCCTTTCCTGCAGATCTTCCCAAATGGCCTTACTTCTTATGTATTTCTGGTTCTCAAGGACAAGCTCCTTTTTGCAGCCTCCACATACACCTGCTTATCTGTCTGTTTTCTTCACCTAGAAGAGGAACTGTCATACAGGTGTGTTATGTTACAGGTTTACGTGTATGTATATAATGTCATTAATTCATTTGAAAGAGGCTTATCCTGAGGTCCCTTGCCAAAGCATTCTAGAATGCTCTTGCAAACTCTGTCTTACCTCCTGCTGCACTGCTCTCAGGATAATTTCTCCTAGTTTGGAGAGGGGTGCTTGGGCCACAGCTGTGCTCTGGTGTCAACAGAGGCTACAACTCAAGAGCTGCTGGAAACTTGAGTGCATGAGAGAACAGACTCACATCAAAGGTTTGCCTTTCCAAAATATATGGATGTGACTGCCTGAGACTACTCAAAAACCTAACTTATGTTTCAGTCCAACTTCCTCCAGTGGTTTCAACATTGCCATTGGTCTGATCCTGAAGAACTTGCTTTATTTGCAGACAGCTCCATGCTCAATGCTCTCCTTATCCCAGATCCACACAAAAGATGTGTTCCCGGTGTGAAAGGCTCCATTGAGCTCTGAGCTGAACATTGCTCCTGAGTTAAGTCTGAGCTATTCACAAGCCCCTTAACTGCAGTGGCTGCCCCATCAGATTTATAGGTGGAAACTCAAGTTAAACCACCCCTTAGCCAGCAGTCAAGTGCTGTTTCTCATCCAGAGATTTTTTTAAAATCCCACATGTGCATCCCAATAAATGTTAGCTGCACACAGAAGCAGCTACAGCAATTATTTTGTGGTCAGGGTGCATTTGAGCAGCTTGAATGTAGATAATTTTATAGTGAATATGTATCCTGAAAGAAATGATCTATGTCAAAGCCTGTAATGTCTGGGGGGAAAAAAAAGAAAAAAAAAAAAGAAAAGAAAAAGCAATAGTAAATAAAAACTTCTGCCCGAAAAAGAAACTTGACGTTAAAGCTAATAAGATGGATTGTTTCCATTGTGGATCAGCTGGGAAGGAGGGAGTTGAAACTGGGTTTGTAAAAGAAAGGAAACTTTAATATTAACATCTATCCGTTATAAAAATAAAAGCACTGCTTTTAGAACTGTAAAAGCATTTTAGATGACTTGAGGTCTCTAATGGAACTTAGGTGCTTTCCTTTGTGTATAATTTCACAATTGGATTTGATATAAGTGCTCTTTTAGGTTTATTGCCTGGAGGTGGGGTGTGGGTGTGTGTGTGTTTCACTCCCTGGTTTCCCTCATATGTTAGGGTTTTTTTGAGCAACCAGATTGCTTAAGCTTATTTGAAAGTACCAGTACTAATGTTATGTTAATAGCATTTTAATGTTTATCACTTCACCAGAGATCTCTCTCAGAAACCAGTCTGACCAGATTTCTCAACTTCTGTATTCCGCAAATACGCCAATTTGCTTTGACTGTTTTTGTTAATGTTATAAAAATACTTTGTGGTGTCAGCGTTCCTAAAAAAACCTTAAAACATTAATTGCTTTGCTGCCAGGAAAACAGACCCTAGAAGCATTTGCTTTATAAATATGGTGTAGGCTCTACTGAGCTTCTAAAAATCTATTCAGAGCATTGCACAATATATATGCTTTGTAACATGGCACTTTGAAAGGACTTTCTTTTGCTCTTTATGGGAAGAAAGTATTGTTGCCTCTGTTTAAAAAAAAAGTCTCAGTTAATTTTGGTTTGTGTCATTTGCTACCTATAACCTATCTTGTATCTGAAGGTCATAATGAGACAAAATTTCAAGCCCTGTGCAGCATCACTTGCATTTCAGGAATTCTGGCTTTAATAAAAAAACACTTTCTACAGCTTTCAGAATATGCAGGTCTCACAATGACAGGAATCTATTTTTTTTTTCCCAATAGTAAAATGCTCTGACTTATAGCCATTCCACCATGGTGTCTCCTCTGTTCTTCTGACATGAAGGTTTCTGCATCTGTGTGGTGAACAAGATCAGTAAAACCTACCTACTATAACTACCTCTCAAAAAATCTCTACTTTCGGAAGGCAGCACTGGCTTATCTCACTTTGCAGGGTCAGTGGAAATGATACACTAGCTCTTCTGCCTAAAAACCAAAGAGTAGTGCAGGACCAGTTTGTGGGAATATCAGTTTAGAGATGGTTAACTAGGCTTAGGTACTTATTCTTGCCTCTCTCAGGAAAGTACACAGAACTGACTTGATTTGGTATAGTATCACTACTTCTTGGATAGCAGCTGATATTGTGAAAGGGCAGGCTTTGGTAAAGCCATCATTTCATACACTATGAATGTCATGCTGAAAGAAGGCAAAGACTCTCCAGATAAATACCTACTGAAAGTATTTTTCTACTCACAGGGCTTTTCTCTACAAGCAATCAGGCTTAATATTTCTATCTATTTTCATATGTTCGCAAAATGTCTTTTGGCTCCTAATACACGCCTGTTACTACCTGCTGTGGCTGAGATTTTACCAGGCAGTAGATCACGTTCAGGCTACCACTGCTGGATGCAGCCCTCCTCAGCTATCTGACTCAAAGGATAAACCTGGCACAAACACATCCTGTGGAGTCATGTCCATTTCAAAATGTTCTGAATGGCTCATTTTGTGCCATCAAACTTTACACAGCTCCCATTTATGTGGTTGGGGCTCCAAAAGATTTCAGGTCATGGAAGGCAAAGCCAGTAGTTACTGAATGCTGTGGAAAGCCTGCTCTCAGTTTGCAGCTGGAAGCCATGCAGTCGAGCGTCAGGTCTAGGCACATAGAACCTAATCCTCTGCAGGAATTCCTGGCTTCTAAACCAGACAAACAGACAGCTGCCTGAGTAACTGTTTGGAGGAAAGCAAAGTTGTACGTAGAGTTTTACATTGCCACAGCCTAAATAGAGGTGCAGCTGCACCATGTAAAACTGTTTTCAAAAGCTTTCTTTGAACAGCAGCAAACTGCTCCAGTGTCTTGGATGATGGCAGGGTAGTGAACCTTGTGCCTGGCGTTTGACAACAGTTCTTTGGGTGAGAGTTTTCTTAAGCAACAGCTCCCTGCTCTTTGCCACTAGCTGACTGACAGCAACAGGAATTATGTAGAAAGGAGAGAGGATATAATGGGAAATTACTAAGTAAGCGAAAGAATAAAGGGTGAGGAAGGCCCTATTTAGAAACAACATGTGGTTGTGTGGTGAGGCTCAGCTGTTCTGACTGCTGTACCATCCTGTCCTGTCCTGTCCTCTGTCTTAGTTTCTCTTTCATTCCCAGTGACTCAAACTCCACACTGCAGGTTTGCTCTCAATAGCTCTCCAGCTGGGAGGGACCTGCTTTATTCACCTCGGATTCAGAAATTTCTCCTAGCCTTCCTAAAAAACTATGAGTTTAACCCACAATCCTCTTGTGTCTGCTCTGGCTTGGAAGTATCACTCAGCCAAACATATTGGGGATGTTCACCTCCTTCTTCCCTACCCTCCTTCACCGAGTCTTCCTCAGAACAGGAGCTGCTGCCTGTTTTCACACTGGTCCCAACCAGGCAGTATTTAACCATGAGTTTGACTCTCTAGAAGGGCTGTACCTTTCCAGTATCAGGGACAAAAGCAAGCAGACATTGGACAGTTGTGAAGGGAGGGTTAGCCTAAATCATGCAGTACGACTGAAACACATCTAGCAGTAGACGCAGAGGTGCAGTTAAAAGATCATTGCTACTTGCTTTAGTGCACAATTTTTTTTCCGTGAGTCATGAAGATAGATCCCATTGTATCAAGTCACTGTTCACTCCAGCCATGCTCTCTAACCTTTGCTGTTCGCACTATTGCAACTGTAGTTAGGGGGGGGGGCGGAAGGGGAGGTGAAATGAAAACGTAACCTAGATAAACATAAATCCGCCATGTCCTTTCCACTTCAACTCCAGTAATTGTTCAGTCAACAGGAACATCGTTTCACCAGCCTGAAATAATCCCCAGGAATCAGTGGAGTGTAAGAGCATTTTCCCAAGCACACTCTCTGCACTTCCTGGGGGGTTTACGGGATTTTCCAGATCCTCAGCCCTCGGAGGAACTGTGGCTGCCAGCGCTAGGGGAGCCGTAGAGGGCAGGGCACTCAGGTAACGGCTGGAGGAAGCCCTCGGGGGTATTTTCTGCCTTCATGCTTCCAGGTAAGTTGCAAGGTTGCAGCATTTTCAAGAGAGGTTTCACTGATACACCCACACCAGTACAATACTGGATGATGCCCAGTTATAAATGACCCTTAACGTTAATTTTAAATACGGATAATTCAGTACTCTGTGCAGAGAAACTGTGATTTATTTTTTTTTGTTTTTCCCCCTTGAAAACCCAAAACGAACAGAACAAAAAACCCCCAATCCGATAGCTCTGCTAACAAGCTGCAGCTCCACCGATTGACCTAGATGGACACTTCATCCTCAAACTCCACTTACAAATGTCTCCCTTTTCACTCTTTTCTTTCGAGTATCTTTGCAGCTCATCTCAGACTAACAGAACTCTGCCTACAAGGCAAAGTAACCGGAAAAACCGCATCCCACACACTCTGCAGGACGATCTCTTCCCCTAGACTTTAGTTAGAGAACCCATCAGGACAGGGGATTGTACAGTGGCCGGTATGATCGGTTTCCTCTCTCAGTCTGGGCTGAGGCCCTGAGGCACTACTGCACGATAGGAAAACGATGCCAGTCATGTTAACTCTCCCCTAGCCAGCAGCCTGCCTGTCTGCTCGCAGACTCCCTCTGGGACAGGTGCAGTTGTCAGCTGAAATCAGCGTTCTTCAGCAGCATGGTAAATTGACACAGCAGCAGAAGATGAGAAAAAAAAAAATTGAAGAAAAAACCAAAATGCAAACTTGCTTAGGCTAATAAAGTGTATATATATCTTCCATAGAGTTCTCACCTGGCTTACAAAAGTAGACTGTTACGGCTAGAAAAAGGTCCTGCAACATCCTTATCTGAGGTGGAAAAGTGGACTAGTACACCAAGATTTTATTTGCCAAGATAAAAAAATTTTGTTACGTCCATGAGATCTTAAGATTTATCTTCTGTAGACAGGTAACATCATCTGTGATATAGCAAGTGCTATAACACAGCACAGACTACAGCTCCATCTTTTTACACACAAATGAAACATTTAATAATTGCCTTTTTTGTTTATTTATGACATTCAAATAACATCACCCAAAATATGCCTTTTCTCCTGATTTCAATGGGAAATTAAACCACTTACTGAGATGGAAGAAGGTGAATTTTATTTCATCATCAAAAACTTAACATTTCATGCACAAAGTTTCCTGGAAGACTTTTAATAATGTTATCTGTCCTCATTTGCACTTTGAAAAATTAATAGTTGTTAAGCAGTCTTTCCTGCAAAGTGTGAGGGCGTTGAACACAGGGTGACTGCTTATTCAAATCATTGGTGTAACAGAAATGCTGAGTTAAAAGGTGCCAACTATTGTAACATTAGTATTATTTTTAGTCTATGTTTACATTTTCTGCCAATAATTTATATTGGGACAGGAATGCAAAATACCTATACTCTTCTTCCTATGCCAGGCAAAGCTCTAGTGCAACGACAGGTATGCTGTTTGCAGAATTTCAGTAAGCTGTACTGAGAAAGGCACATTTCAGCTAGCATTACCTTTCTGTACTAGCAGACTTGGTACATAAGGATGTGAGAGCTATCTCATACTGCCCAGGAAGAAAGCTCTGTCCAGCCTAGTATTCTGACTGACAGAGACCATTAACACCTGCTTCTGGAATTCAAGTCTTAGTCTTAGTGCTTAGTCATGGATGTGTTTACTTTTTGATAAATGGCCTAATCCTTTCCACCTTGTCTTTGGTTTTGGCCTCAAAAATATGCTGTATTAAAAAGTTCCATAAATGAGAGGGTCTGTATTTTGAGGTGGCAAGATTCTAAAAAGGTGTGGTTAGGCCATACATTTGAGAGAAGAGGAAGAGAACAGCAGGGACAGCCTGAGCCAGCTGCTGGATGCATACAGTCTCTCAAAATCCACAGGCAGAGTGAGGGATGCAGCTCCTTTAGTGTGCTGCGGCTACAGAGCACAGGACACCCTCCAGAACGTCAGCTGGCTTCACCAGAGCTTCTTACATTGTTTTCCAAAGATTTCTGCTGAAACAAAGCTCTTGCCTTGCCTTCCCTTACTTCATTTGTCATTCCACAGCATGAAACATTCCTGTAGTTCAGCTGTCTTCCTGGGCCTCTCCTGACATGCTGTCTAAAGGTCATCAAATACAATCTTCCCTCGCCTACAGCCTCTTGGCTTGGAGGTCTGCCAAGCTGAGGCTAAGTGGTAGCACTCCTGGCTCCCGGAGGCCTCTCAGGTGCTTGAGCAAACAAAGACTGGAGAGGAACAGATGCCTCGGTAGCATGTTCAGGCTGGAAACACTCACCAGTTCCTGCCCGGAACTCTGCTCTCCCCAGGTCCTCTCAGACAGAATGGTGTTGGAAATTGTTTGCATTATGTTTCTCTCTCAGCTGCTTCAGGATGTTCTCTTTCTATTATGACCAAAGCAGCTGTGCAATGTAAAAGTCAGTATCTGTCCAAACTTTAATTTCTCTTTAGGAGATGGGTCAGTTGAAGGCAATGCATTAGTATATTGGGTAAAACTGGATTACTTGATTCAAGCATAGTCTCCTCTCATCAGTTATGTTTGCAGTGCTTCAGCTTTAAACACATTCACTTAGCTACAGTCTAATCCCCAGCTTTTTGTTAAAAAGGAAGTAAATCCTTCCACCTATTATGAAGGAGAGCTTGCCCAGAGAGAATCACACTGTGCTGTGATCCTGGAGTCGTGGTTGTTTTCTAAGATAAGGACACAGGATTTGCCTACATAAGGAAAAGAATACTTCACTACTGACAGTAGGTGTCAGCAGCAGATGACAATTTGTGCTGAACAGGATCTTGAATCAAAAAGCAAAGAAAGGAAAAACTTCCTGTGCTGTTTCACCCTACTTTGAGCTTGATTTTAACCAGTTTCAGAAACAGCATAAGTCAGTTTGTTTCTGCCTATGCTACAGCCACGTGAATCTTTGCACTGATCCATTTCACTTCTTACTGCTACAAATTCTTTGCAAGCTGTGTATCAAAGAGCCCAAACAGGTCTGACTTTATCAAACACCAGTTCTGTCACAGTCTCAAATCTCCTACTCCTGTTGGAAAGGTGTTGAAAGCACTAGTGCTATTATTCAAAGTCACAGCAATAAAGTACTGTTCCTCCTCCTGGAAAACGAATGTTAATGAAGTATTCCCAGCGTGAAGGTCAGCTCTGCAAGGTTGTTTCACCTCAACATTTTATCCACATTAATTACACTTTTCTTTTCCCCTCAACCACAGTTGTGTTCTGTCCCTTAAAGCAGATGTGATGCACTGACAACTGCTAGATGACATGAAAAATGACTACAAGCATTGACTGGGAGATTCATAACTCTTATTCTCAGCATCAGCAAAACGCATTTTGAATTGCTGGTAATTCCAGTGCTGCCTCAACAGATACAATCCCACATGCTGATTACAAGGGCACAGGAGGCCTACATAAGATAGGTAGCAGAGGCCACGATCTCAGTGCTATGATTCCAAGGCCAGTTCTGAGTCAAAGCAAATCCAGTAAACAAGCAAAAAAATTCATGTATGGTAACTCAGAGAACCTTGTGTTTAAGCATACTGTGATTTGTCTCCAACAAACTTCACAGTGGATAGTTTGTAGACTGAATTGGGCTATGGCTCACATAGTCCTTAGAGCATAACTGACTGTACCAGGTTAGAGCAGATCCCTCCCCCGGTAAACTCACTGCAACATGAACTTTTTTTGGAAAGTCAGGAAAAATGAAATTGTATTTCTTACAGTTTAAATATAACAGTATAAGGAGAATAAACTACTACAGGAAAATAAACCAACCAACCAAAAAAACCACCCAACAAAACCAAAACCTTGAGGATGGGGAAGGAATCAAGCGGCAGGGAAGTGGCTAAAGCAGCAGCAGCCAAAACAGCGGCAGGGGAAAGATAGCAGCGGGTGCAGCAGAAGCAACAAGGGGAAGGGACAAGCTGTGCTTCTAGACATAAGGTTCTTGATACTCCAATTAAATTATATTAACTTACCCATTGTTGCTATTATATAGCCTATCCCTAGAATGTTCACCTCTCCACTCAGAGCTTCCACTTCTAAGTTTTTTTTCCTATGTGTGAGCTAGAAATCTAGCTCAAACAGCCACACTGACCTTCTCTAGAGATGAATGATGCAGTTCTCAAGCCCCATAAAATAATCTTAAGAAATTGCTAGTAGCTGCCCAGTATTTTCTGCTGTGAGAGAAGAGTGAGAAGATAGGGGCAAAGGTTCCACCTGCAAAGCCTGGCTTTGGTAGTGCATGTGCAAACTTGCTATCCTTCATCGTGCTGATTTGCTGCTCTTTCTGGCCTTCTGGGTCCATTCCAAGACACATTGCAGTAGGAAAGAAACATGGATGCAGGGCCAAGACCTTTCCTGTGCTTGGCACTGTGGCATTTTCATAAGCATCTAATATCTCTAAAACATACATCTACCTACAGGATTTGCAATGGCATGCCTGTGGAGTGGCTGAGCCAGCACCTGCTAGGCCAACTTCCTGGTTATACAAGCCTTAGTCATTCCCAAAGTAGGATGGAGAGAACATTTTTACGTCTTTTCCATGCTGCCTGTTCATTAGTTCTTACTCTGCTTCAGCCACCAGCTGCTAGCACTGTACCCTTGGCAAAAATGCTTCTCTCACAAATGGCTAAAAATAAAAGTTCTTTTCACAGACATAAAGGTCAATTCACAGTCTGGCAGTTTGCTCCTGTGACTTCACCTCAATCTACTCTGCTCATGCTCAGAACAGAAGGAATTAGAAGACAGTGGGAGAGAAGACACATAACTTACATAAAGGGAGTCTGGTCATTATTTTCATTAGCACTGGCAAAACACAGTTGCAACCGAAGCAGAGATGCTGGAAAGTGGAAACTACTTCAGTCAGATACAGTGTTGAGAAAACAAGAGAACTGGCTGCAAGAGGAAGTTTCACCAAAATATGCTAAGGGACATGGAGCCTCTCCCATGCAGCACTTAATCCTACACTGCTGCAATAGCTGTGGAAGGCAAACAAGGACAATAGAGCACTGTTAGTATAGACTGCATCCCTGCAAGATTAAAAAAAAAACAAACATTTTTTTTTTTCCTCATATACTTTAGTTTGGAGGCAGCTGAGCTATTTCTGTGCCAGAATCAGATAAATTCTGGAAATTATAAAGAACAGTTTGCTTTACGAAGCAGGTAAAAAAAAAACAAACCCAACATTTGCAATCAGTACTAAGTGCACAACAGCTTTCACATAAGTACTACATTTCCAGCTTTTTAGATGGCTGTGCAGGCAGGCATTGCTTCCTACTTTACTCCAGCAATCAATCTGTGCAACAAGTCCTAGTGTGGGAAGTTGTGGCTCCTGGGTTAATATCTTTTCGGGAACTTAGTAATGTAAACTGATTATATGGAAGATTTTTGTTTTAAAAAAACACCAAATGAAACAGCCAAACATAACATCTTGCCTTGCTCTTAGGTCTCAACACACCCCTTGCACCCAGAGAAAAGAATGAGTTGCATAGCATGACAGTCTGCAGTACTGGCCAAGATCTGACCTGAGAGATGAATCACAAGACAGAGAGGCCTAGAGAAAGCTTATCTCTGCATCTTTTTTTTCTTTCATCACATGCTTCAGGGGAAGTCAGCTGTAAAACCAGGAGCTTCATTCCTGTAATGAGCTTTAGCTTTGTGTGAGGATGTAAACCATGTCAGTGTATGAACAGAACTTGTCCCAAGTGCCAAGTATTACTGCAATTATCCTCCAACAGCATTTAACAGTTTAAGCATTTACATATGCCTCACAACTACGAAGTTGCTGCCAAAACCCTGTCCAGGAACACGAGGAAGTCTAAGACCTTCCAGATCAGACACTCAGGAAGGAAGCTCAAAGTCTCTCACAAGTACGAGCTCAAAGCTGCCTTTCACAGGTTCTTTTTATTCTGGAGCTTTACCAACATTCTTGATCTTTGATCAAGGAAGTGTTGCTATCTAAATCTGCAGGCCTTCGTTTAACCCTACTTTACTACTGCCAAAAAGCTAAGCTGCCTCTCAGTAGGCCACATCTCTGTTCAGTGAGGACACACTGTCAGTACAAGCAGCAGATCTATCAGCTGCTGTCCCAAGGCAGAGTTCTGCCATATCCACAACCATGAATAGCAGCAGCAATCAGAACTTCCTTTGCAAGATTCTGCTAGTAAAGCCAGAAACATGTCAACATAATGGAGCTTTTCTGCACACTCAGATGTGAAACCTGGATTTATAAGAAATCCTTCATTTCCTTACATGGTCCAGTATTTTGTTCTTAAGCATCCAATCAATAAAATAACTTTATTCCCAGTATTATTTTGTCAACACAATATACAGCTTGCCAGCTCTGTGTTTGAGGTAAAGGATGCTATTACACCACCTGAGAGTGGAGATGAGATGCAGCCAATGCAGAAAAAAAAAAAAAAAAGGCATTTTCATGCAGGCCTCAAGATAGTGCTCTGAAGAAAAAAATAGTCATTATTCACTTTCTTCCTTGCTTTACCAAAGAGAAAAGTAAAAACATCCTACAAACAGATTCAGAAACTATAGTAATTCATCAGGTTTATGCATCAAATAATATTTCATGCATAAACTATAAATACAAATGAAGATATTGTCTAAAACATTTCATAACACATCCTAATATGAGAGTGAACTTCAGCTTCAAACTACTCAGTTAGCAAAAATCCAGTTTGATCATTCTGGTATTAGCAAGCAAAGACAGCATTAACTATGACAAGCTTCAACCCGAATACACTACAGGATAAGTAGAAACCCCACATTTGAAATCCATTATTTTTAATTTTTTTTTTTAAGGTAAAGATTTATCATATATTTTTCCTCATAAACTTTAACAGACCAACAATAAGGTCTTTGCCATTTCTAGGTTGACAGAAAAGCTTGTTAATGAAAGTATTTTCTTCCAGTCATCTAGCAGCTCTGAGCAGCAAAACATTACTTTACTTTATTCTCAAGTTACCAATTTTATCATGATTCCCCATTTTCAGGACAAGTCCTAGTTTTCTGAAGCTTCTGTTGACTTTTTAAAGATCTGTATGGTGATATTTTTTGGGGGGGATTCTTATTTGTATGTATGCATGTTTGTTTTGTTTTGTCTTGGTTTTTTGTGGGTTTGTTTGCGTTTTTTTGTTGTTTTGTTTTTTCCTTGCATAAGCTAGACATTGAACTCAGGCATTATCATTTGAGCCAAGTATTTCTATACTCATGAATGTACACAGTGGCTTTTTGATGAGTAATGCTTAAGTCACTTTTCTAGACTAACCATACCTGCAAAATCTCTGTGTGGAGATGCACATTGTATCAGCAAAATAGTGCTTGGCTTTAGTAGTTCACATCAACTCCCAGACACAGAATTTTCAGAAGGATAAAAGCTATGCTTCCCAGGCTGCAGCCAACATAGAAAAGCTGTCCACACACACAGTTCTAAGCTGTATTAGAATGGCCTCTGAAGAAGACCTGGTGGGTCAAGCAGCCCACTACTCACTTCTCCTCCCTCCCTGGTTCTGCAAAATTTCTTGTTTTGTTCATCAGTGCCTCCTCCCAGGTCACAAACAATCACACAAGAATTGTATGTCACTCCTCAGGGCTCCAATACCATCACAGAATGAAGCAAGGTCTCTGCTTCCCACTCTTTGACAAAACTTTGTTTTTAAGAAGTATATTTGGGAAAGTTTACATCCCACTAGACATTCTATTTTCCTTTTTTGCTTAGTATGAAGGCCCGTTAAGTTCCAGAGATAGCATTAGCTTTGGACTGAGAATGCTCCCTCCCCCTTTGTAATGAAGATCTTTGGCTTATCATGTTCTGAACAGATTATGTGGTAGCACAGACTGTTCATATCAGAAATTTTCACAGCATTGCTACAGTCCACCTTAAGAGCAAAAATCTGGACTTTCAGTGTAGGCAAAGACTGAGAAGGACCATCTTGCCTCTTCCCAGCTTATTTATTAATTTTCAAATAATTTAAAAACAAACTCCTCAGGTTTGTCCAGCCACCTGGATAAACCCTAAAACACAGAATCTTCAGTCTGCAAATTGTAGCTCCAATAGCAACACAGCACAGATACAAACATTAAATTAATGTTAGCTTCTCTACTTCTGCTCTTTTCCATTACAGAACACCGCAACACTAATCTGAGCATCTGACTGCACTTAAAGTAGTATTCACATTAATTTCACAAAGACATAGGTAGTTTCAAAGTGCAGCACCCCTTAGATAACAGGTGGATTATACACTAGACGTTTCAGATACTGGAATTCCAAGAAAAAGCAAAACTCTCAAATTCTGGATTAACTGAAACTAAAGCCAGAATATGAGCAAACTACTTGTTTTGAAAAATCAGGTAAGGCTACCATTACCATAATTCCTTAAAGTACAGACAGATATATATGCACTCTAACATCATTTTTAACTTGGGTGAGCGTTTTGTATCTTACGAAAAGCTGCCGTTCTGAAAAAGTGGATGTTCCAGCACCTGTCTACATTTCCACAGGGAAAAAGATTAATTCTTTGCCTAGTCCTTCACTTCTCATATTCACTTCTGAAGCCTGCTACTAATAAAAAACATGTACTAGTAACCAGGAAGATTTAGTTTAATCACTCAAAGGTAATAACATCAAGGATTTCATCTTCGTTTTGTGCCCCCAAAGCCTGCAAAGAAAAAAAATAAAGTGTCATCTTCACTACAGCCTTTCCACTGGGCTGTCTAGTTACAAAAAGGCAAAAGGTGGCAAGCAAGCAGAGTTAAAAATTCACATGAAGTAGAATAGCAAGCAATTGTGGGCTGACTGGCCTGAAAAATATGATATTCTTGCAGATTAGACAACCTGCTTTCTACAAATAAATTATATTTGTACATGTTTGCTAGAGAAGGGCATGCGTAGCATGCATCAAGGGGAAAGTCCTACATTAAGGCACTTTGCAAATAAAGACAAATACTGGCGGTACCAAGCTGGGCTTGTGTTGAGTTTCACGCCCCATAGTGCTGCCCTACTTCACAGAGATCAGAAGTAAGGGACACTGTTATATGACCATCTGTACCAGTCGGTAAAATAAATCAAAGATTGCTTGTGGAACCTCAGCTAGCATCTATGAAATTCTGACAGTCTCTTGAGCTTCAGGAGATAACAATTTCTTTTGCCTTACCAGAAGCAGTTCTTGTTCCTGAACTGCTGCCTTGTGTGGAATTGTTTGTTGGGCCATTCATTGGAGGTGTAGCTGTGGGATGGGTCCATGTACCATAATATGGGGAATGTGGCTGTGCTCTAATGAGAAAGAGCAGAAGAGAGGCTTCATCAGTGACCTTATAAAAATTAAGTTACCACTCCAAACAAGGCGACTTGATCTCTGAGGGAAAACTGTATGCAAGCAGTTGTTTCAAAACTGGAAGTTTCCATAGTTAATATAATTAGCACATTGAGAGCAAAAATAACCAATATTGCCAAAATAACGCCTGTAAGCTTTAAAACAGAAATTAAACCTAATTCTTCAGTATACACAATACAACAACTATAGCTGAGGACATTTTTGAGATTTGGACCTTCTTGTCTGATTCTGACTCTTCTTGTCTAATTCTGTCTGACATGAAAGCAGATTTGACATCTGAATCTTAAATGCATTTTGGTAACATCTATATTCTGGCCATGCAATATAAAAGAAAGCATCCCTCTCTTAACTATTTTGAAAAGGTTTTATCAGTAAGACTAACAAATCACGACCTTTGAATCACTGATTTAACTTACTTGTTTTTATGGATACAGATTCTCCTCTTGTTACAATTTACAAATAGCTATCTCACTTTCTGACACATCATTTAAAACAACTAGCAAAAAAGTAAAATAATGGGCCAAAGACAGTTTAAAAACATTGGGTACTCTAGAAACTCTTTTACACCCCAAGTTTTTACTTCCTTAATAAATGTGCAGTAAGGCTCTTGTCATTTACCAAAAAAAAACCTCTACAATGGAGGAAGATGCTTTAACACTCTCCTGTCCACGTGACCTTGCCCCCAAACTTTCACCATAAAAACACATATGTGGTTACACTTAATCCCATACATTACTGCATTCCTACAGCATTAGACTCGATGCAAATACAGTTATCTGATAAATAGAAAAAACTGCTTGGGAAGATTTCCTGCAAGAGCCACAAATATTTCTCCAGTGAAGCCTAAAATAGCAGTAATTGCTCCCTTTAAACTGTTTATCTAAAAATGCTGCATTTGAAATGTTTTAAAAGTGTTTAGCCAATATGACCAGCGGATGTTTACTCCAGCACTGAAACTGCTTTTGAAAGCTGTTTGTGGTGTTTTTCCAAAGCAGAACTTACATATGACCTACAAGACCTTTGAAAAACCACACCTCTTGGGATTTCATGCATGGGCCATTAGGAGACTGTTGATTAAGGCCTGTTTAATCTGACCACACTGTCACAGAACAGCTGCCACACATGCTGACTTTAGGAGATGCTTCATATTATCTGTATGCAGACTAAATAGATTGTTTAAATGTTCATACATTTACAGGCCAACATGACAGGTCAAAGTTATCAGCTAAAGTAGAATGGAGTACCTGGGTGCTTCCAATTCTTCCCCATAAACACATTTCAGAAGTCTCTCTGCTGGAGCTATAGATTGCTCCTCAAAAGTGTTCTAGGAGTATGGTTTTAAAGTTTGAACAATACAGGCATCAAATCTTAGAAATCATGTAAACAGCATAAGGTATATCACCTAAAAGCTTAAATACTTAAAACCTGATAGAATTAATAGCTTACCTGTGACTGCCAGCCAAGTAACCCAGCAAGCCTCCTGCTCCTAATCCAGTCCAAAATCCTGGGCCTGAACTGTTTCCATAGCTGGAGTGAGCCCCAAAGCTGTTACCTTCTTAAACAAAATGTAAAACGTATCAGTTAGTGGCATCTTGTGGTGGTTTTGAGGCACCTAAAACATACCTAATCCTCAGGCCAGCTGTTGCAACAAAACTGACCTCTAATTAAAGATAACATAAAATGGAGGACAAACTCCCTCTGATTTCAGCAGATTGTTGATCAAACTTAACTTGAAGGACCTTAGCTCAGAAAGCAGAAAAAAAAACAAACCAGAAATTAACACTAACATAAAGAGCTTTATGCTAAAATTTAGCTTCCACTCCATCCCACAGCCCTGACATTTGTGACACATGACAGAGTCCCTGCCTGCATATTTATAAACAGACAAAATAGATTAAAAATTGAAAATAAAATTAAGAACAATCTGATCAAGGTTGCAGCAGGCCAGAAGCAGATGCAGGAAGAGAAATCAAGTAGGTAAAACCAAACAGTGAACTAAGCACTAAGACATAGAGCTTCTAACCTCACTCAAAACAGCTGCACTGTTTTGAGTAACAGTGGCTCAGTCTTATGGCCAACATTATTTTGTATTGTTTCTGTTAATTCCTGTCTGACATTTGTTATCAAAAGACATGCTAACAGCAATCACATTGCAAAGTTTTTATTATGCATGAGTCACCAAGCTTGACAAATACCTTGACGAAACTGCAATCTTATTGAGTGGATTGTGGGGGAAGGCCAAAGTCACAGATTTTTCACATGTGACCTGCCTAACACGAGGTTCTGACTCAGAAGCAGATGTCTTCTAGTCAGAAATAGAGAGAAAATGCAAACCCAAAGCAGAATCATTTGCTGTTCCAGAGGAAAACACAAATATAAGAATAAACTCAACTAGAGGTATGACATACAGGGAAGTGGCAAGGTCTGAAATTAATACTAGGGTCTGCCAGAACTATGCTGACCTAAACAAGCGGACTAAAGATTTTGGATAAAAAAGTTTTACAGGGCCTGATTTGTCTTCAAACTGGTGTGGATTGCTCTAAGTCATGGAAGGAAAAAAAAAAAATCAAATAATTAAAATTTAAATAATCAGGTCTACATAGGATTGTATGTCCAATTTAATGTTTGAATGCATTGGGAAAAAGATAAAGTCTGACTGGGATGATATAAAGACATTAAACTATGCTGATTTGGAACAGGGAAAAAAAAAGTACTTAATTTACTGTAAAGACAATGTTAATCGGGGAGATGAACCAACTCATTTGTTCAAAAGCACCATGGCTCAATGTGGACTCAGAAAGAGAGTAATTTTTTCTGTTGAAATGTCTAGAGTAAACATTAAGGGCCATGTCAAACCAGTAACAAAAAAAAAAAAAAAGGTAGAATTTAATTAAGATAGGCTAGCTAAACAAGTTTCACAGGACACGTTCTGCATGTTAAGGGCATTTAAAATGGGGCAAATTAAATATTAACAGCAATAAGTGAGCAACATTGCTTTTCCTTACTGTCAAGATTTTCAAAGACTAATACATGCCTGGAACACATGGACACGCACACACTCAAGAAATGTGCTTTTGCCCCCCCTGCCAAAATTTAAGGTGGACACTAAATGCATAAAGTACCATAAGAGTTACTATTTTTAGGCTGGTCCCACATTCAGAAGGTCTTTCCTCCTTGCTCTGTTTGAGATGTAAGGAGAAATCATTTGTGCTATAAATTAAGCATTATATGGCTCCCAATGTGCATTTTAAGTGTCTCAATTTTCAGTAATAATCAAGAAAATTGATTTTTTTCAAGGTCTTACCCTTGCTAGATTTCGGACAATCACAGAATAACAGAATTTTAGGGGTTGGATGGGACCTGGAAAGATCAAGGCCAATCCTATTGCTGCCAGAGAAGGATCACATACAGTAGGTCACACAGGAACATGTCCAGGTGGGTTTTGAATTTCTCCACAGGAGACTCCACAACTTCTCTAGGTGGCCTGTTCTAGGGCTCTATCACCCTCACAGTAGGAGAGTTTTTCCCCTGTGTTTAGACAGAACCTCCTCTGCTTCAGCTTGCACCCATTGCCCCTTATCCTATCATTGGACATCACTGAGCAGAGCCTGGTTCCGTCCTCCTGACACTCACTCTTCACATATTAATGAGGCCACCCCTCAGTCTCTTCCAAGCTAAAGTGACCCAGCCCCCTCAGCCTTTCCTCATAAGGGAGATGTTCATCTCCCTTCGGCATCTTTATGGCTCTGCGCTGCACTCTTTGAAGCAGTTCCCCTAGATCCTTCTTTAACAGACAGGCCCAGAACTAGACATAATATTCCAGAAGTGGCCTCATCAGGGCAGACTAAAGGGGGGAGGAGAACATCTCGACCTACTAACCACATCACTTCTGATACACCCCATGACACCACTGGCCTTCGTGACTACAAGGGCATATTGGTGGCTCACTCTCATCCTTCTGTCCACCAGGACCCCCCAGGCCTCTCTCCTCTGTGCTGCTCTCCAGCAGGTCAGTCCCCAACCTATACTGGTCCATGAGGTTGTTCTTTCTTTGATGCAAGACTCTACACTTGCCCTTGCATTTAATGAAATTTCTCCTTACCCAACTCTCCAGCCTGTCTAGGTGCCACTGAACTGCAGCAGCCTTCCGGTGAGATAGCCACTCCTCCCAGTTTGATGTCATCAGCAAACTTGCTGACTCTGTTCCCTCATCCAGGTTGTTGATAAACATATTGAATAGTACTGGTCCCAGTATTGACCTATGAGGGACCCCACCAGATACAGGCCTCTAGATAGACTCTGTCGCATTGGCCACAACTCTCTGACTTATTTCCTTCAACCAGTTCCCAATCCACCTCATTATCTGATCACCCAGACCACACTGCCTCAGTTTAGCTGTGAGGATGCTGTGGGACATGGTGTCAACTGCTTTAATGAAATCGATATAAACCACATTTAATGCTCTACCATCTCATATCCTCTTGGTTATGTCCTCATAAAAGGCTATCATGTTGGTCAAACATGAATTCCAAGTTGTTCCACCACTGTTTCAGAGATGGAGGTGAGGATGACCAATCTGTAGTTACCCGGGTCCTCTTTGTTCTTTTTGAAAATGAGAGTGACTGCTTTCCTCCAGTCCTCAGGTATGGAAAATGCATTGGTGCAATTAATGCATGAGTGCAATTAATTGACAAGGAACAGGACAGAAGAAAGTAACTCTTTCCTCTGTTTTGTCTGTGCCCAGTATGACAGAGCCCTGTTTTATGACCAGGCCTCCTAGCAGATACCACAAGAACGCAAATGACTCATAAGATTATGGATACAGATACAGCATAGACAAAACTGGATGAAGTCTGAAGTAACTACATGGAAACCAATTTCCACAGACACTAGTAACAGAGCAGAAACCCTTTAATTTTCTGCTGCACATGCCCTGCACAAGAGTACCCGAAAGAGTTATACTGGCACCCTCTGTTGGCCAAGAGGCTTGAGCCAACATAGAAGAGAACATTAGCAGGCATTACTGAAATACATGCCTTTGACTAAGTAAATTGAATTAATCTTTGCTGATTGTTTACTTAACAAAATCCTTTCTCTACCTCAAGAAAAAAGAAAAGGCCATACAGCTTGTCAGAACATAATCTGAGCTCCAGGGCTGTGAGCATCTCATATATTCAGAGGGTTAAATGAGTTGGTCAGACACCAGATGAACTATGTCTATTTCCCTACCACGTTAAAGGCAGACCATTCATTAAGTGGCAAAAGTAATTAGTTTTCTGAAAAAAAAAAAAAAAAGAAAAAAAAAGTGTATCTCTTCCTATCAGTAGCCTTGTCACTGCTTACACAATTTCCAGTTTCAGTTGCATCATGAGATGCAGGCACTATACCACTAATTATAGTTCATGGACACTGTTCCCTGCTCTGGGAACCAAATCTTTCAATCACTGGGACTTCACTGAAGCATTTATTAAAGAGAGGACTGATACATGATACTCAACTCCATCAACTTTTGTGAATAGACTCAGGGGTCAGGTAGGCAAACAGCTGAAAGACCCTTCTGTAAAGTTTCAAAGTATTTCTGCCTGTGTAAGAACGCTCTATTTTCCATATTACTTAAGAGAATTATTCCTCCCTGCCACAATCCTCCTATTTCACAGAGTATGATGACAACATGTGCAGAGCATGGGAAAACAAGTTTTCAAAGGTTCAAAGTGCATCTTGCTGCACAACCTGCTCTGAAAGCCTGTGAGAAACTGAGTTCTTACTTCCACTTTTGAGCAAAGATCACAATGCAAAGCTGGCTGCAGTCTCTGCAACCAATTCAGCAATCAACTATCAATGCTCTGGTTTTAAGTCTATACCCACAGTACCACCCTGCTTGCTCTTTTGAGTACTTATAAACAGCTTAGAGCCCTACCTGTGAAGCTGTACTTAAAACCAGGAGGAGGAGGTGCCTGCTGACTCTGCCAGGGAGGCCTTGTGAATCCACCACTGCCACCGAAACTCTGCTGTGGCTGCTCGTTACAGAGGAAGAGCTTGTATACTCCAAATGCAAGAACCAGAAGAACAATTATAATAATCGCTCCACCAACAGGATCAGAAGAATCCTTCCTCGACTCATAATAGCTAGAGTCAAAGCTTCTGGAGTTCTTTATTTTCCTTTCACCTTCCTCAGTTAGCTCTAGCCTGAAAAGCAAACTGCAGGAGCCTCTTAAGATGTAAGGATCATCTGGATAATCATACCCTTCACAGCTCACTTCGATTTGTCCAAAACGGTATGTACTTTCCAAGTCTGCTTTACACTGCCACTGAAAATATAAACACAACAGAAAGTAAATCCTCCCAGGCCAGAGATCAAAACACCTGCTTCCCCCATATATGCTCTGAAATAAAGCTGCAATTGCTAACAGATTATCTAAAATGCCACACAGTAAGAAATTCCTGAGCACTCTTATTTTGAAGAGGACTAGGAATTTAAATTAACCAAGAATATATTAAAAAAACTTTAAAATAAATTTAAAAAAAATCTAATTTTTCAGAAGATATAATGTGAAAGATTGTATCTTTTTTTTACTGACCAGGTTTCAAGTATCCATTCTTTAGGTATGAGAATATTTCTAAAAATAACCCGTACCCTGCGTAACCGTTAGTTAATGAATACCACTCCCATGTAAACTGGATAGCAGTAGTATTGGCAGTGGGTGGCGACCACTTGTATTGTGCATCACTTGTTTTGTATATTCTCTTATTATTATGATTTCTTTCCCTTCCTTTCCTTTCCTATTAAATCATCTTTCTCTCAATCCATGAGCTTTTGTTTTTTCTTGATTTTCTCCCCCGTCCCACTAGAGGGGAATAAGCAACTGCCTCTGTGGTATTTAATTGCTGAGGGGGGTTAAACCATAACAAACAAAAAGCAAACAGAATTGACACCCTAGATTATTGCTGCTTTACCCTTCAGAAGTTATCAAATTCGGGAGAAAATTAAAAGTTGAACAAGTTTCAAGCAGTTACCTGTACATCATAGCCATCCCAGCCTCTGTTGTAACACTGAACAACCTCAGGGACGTGGGAACATCCAGCAGTGCCTCCTGTGCACTGTAACTGAGGGACTGCAGGTGTTCGCCGAGATGTTGTGTACTGACCTCTGTGGAGAGTAAGCGCCTGTACTTCTCTCAGCAGAAGCCTCCCTGAAACAGGTAAGCATAAAAGTCACTGCTTGTGCAGACGCGTTTTCCCCTTTGCCACAAGCACCTTCTTTAGGAAAAGGTCGCAAAAACCGCAATAGCGCGCTTCAAGAGGTGAAGCTGTAAAAAACATCAGACGTACAAGTACCCCCACTCCTACGGGGAAGGATTTGTGTTATTTCCTCTTAGAGCGTACAACCACCTCTGACCACATAGTGGGATTATTACTGCGGTACAAGCCGACCGAAAAGAAGCCCAAAACAAAAACGCCTCCTCGCTCAGGCCACAGCACGGCCAGTCCGCCGCTAACCCAGCGGCGCCGTACCTCCTCCCCGCCACCATGGTGATGGGAGCGGCAAAGGGGTCAGCTCGAGGACCTCATAGAGACACAGACACAGCCCTACTAATCTCACCTGGCTGGTCCCAGCACAGCGCAGGGCCCGCAGCAGCGGAGAAGAGGAACAGGAGGACCGCAGGCACCATAACAACCGCCATGACAGCCCTAAGCTGAGTCACCACCCCGAGCCGAGCAGGGCGCCTCCGGTTGGCCAGCCGTACCACAGGCAGGGCGCCTCCGGTTGGCCAGCCGTACCACAGGCAGGGCGCGGTACCCGTCGCCGTCACGGTTAAGGGGCGGGGCACGGGCGCAGCATAGGCTCCGCGCTCCGAGGTGAGGGCGGAGCTAGCACAGCGGCTCCCGCGCGCATGCGTCCTGCGGCGGCAGTGGGAGGGGAGTGTGGGTGCGTTGCGCTCAGGGCCTGCGCGCTGCTCCCCGGAAGCGGCGCCTGGCGGGACTGCTTCCGCTTCCTGGCGCGAGCTTCTCTGCCTGTGAGGCTCGCGGGACGGGTGGCGCCATGGCCGGCATCAAAGGTGAGCAGAGGGGCTGGGTGGAGCGGCTGGTCTGCACGGCGGCAGGGAGATGGTTTATCGCTCCGCTGCCTCTGGTGCGCCGCGCCGTCCTGCGGAGTGCCGAGCGAGCTGCTGGTCTTGGGAGGCCCGGCATTCCTTGTGTGTGCGGGTAACCCTGGTAGGGAGCGGGGAAGTAAAGGACTGTGCAGCCCCCCTCGGGCAGGCGGAACTGGCGAGCGCCGCTCTTCCGGGAATCCGTGGCTGCCGCGAGAAAACTAAGCTCTCCGAAGGGCTGCCTGCCTTGTCGTTCCGAACCCGAGGGGGATTGTGGTTCTGAGTCGGTGAGAGGGAAGTCCCAGCCTGGGCGCCGCTATTGTGGGGCTGCTGCCGTAGGTGTTTCATCTACTGTCGGTTTGTGTTCTCATTGTAGCCCTGATTAGCCTGTCCTTTGGGGGAGCAGTCGGACTGATGTTCCTGATGCTTGGATGTGCCCTTCCCCAATACAAGTAACGTGCACTTTCTTCCTGTTGTTTCTTTTTCGTGTCGGTAATGCTAGAATAGTTTGGCTTTCGTAATTATGGACTGATAAGTGCGTAAGAGTTTGTTTTGCTTTGGCTGGTTGGTTTTTGATTTAACAGATTGACGTTAGGAAAAAGAACATCCAGGAATTAATTCACCATAAAACTGAAAGCAGTAAGAGCCAGGCGTGATGGTTTGGCAGTTACCCGTCCCCCTCCCCCTCCCACTTTTGAATTCACTCAGACTAGACTCAGCCAGCTGGAAGTTAAGGAATGAAACTTTATATTCACTGCTTAGCACAATTTACAAGCAAATATTTACAACATATTGTAAATATTTACAATATATTACAAATATTTACAGCTATATATAGAAATATACAAGTTAAAAGTAATACAGAAGCACGATATCCCTCCCAGAAATCAGAGTCCCCAAGAGGGGTTCCCAACCACCCTTCTGCCTTCTCTCCACCCTCCAGCCTTATCCCAGAACCTACCTTATGTGCAAGGTGAACTGGAAAGATTGGCAAGGGGAGTTAGAAGCAGAATCGATTAGCTGGTTATACAGATCCAGCTAGAAGCCAGGGAGAGAGAGACAGACACCAACAAACTCTGCAGAGAGACATACACTGTCTTGTCTATGTTTTTGTCCTTGATTTTATACATCTCAGTAAGTCTATGAGTGAAGTAGACATCACTGTTGTTTTCTCAGCCTATAATCTAATTTTTCTCATTAAAATATTCCAGTTTGCTTCAAACCAGCACAGCCAGGGCTGGCTTGAGACCGTTAAAGAATGCACAGCTCTAATATTGGCAGTATTGTCCTTCTGTAGCTGATAAACAGATAACATCTCCTGAAGTTGACAGCAGGTTTGCAGTATTGGGGAAAACCTGGCATATTCTCAGGCTGCTTAGCATTAGCTGGACTGTTGGTGACTATCAGGTGGACTCTTTTCTGTGTACCACACTTGGTAGTGTAGCATCTGGAATAATTGCACCTGCCATCTGTCCTTTCCATCTGTTGATTCCTGTATCTTGGTTTCTGGGAGTGGTGGACCAGAAGCTCAGAAATGTAGGCCTGTAGAAAAGGAAAGAGACCGTTATGCCTTTACACTCCAAATAATGCAATAAACAATGCCTCAGAAATCTAGTCTGGGAAGCTGCATGCAAGAAAATGTTACCAAATATGATGCTGTTGGTTGCATTCAGATAAAACAAACAAACTCTTCCTGCCCTGCCCCAACCAAGCAAAAAACACAGAGAAAACCAACCAACCAAAAAATCCTCTGTTCCCTGAAGGTTTGCTTAATGAAATCTTGCTTAGTGATTATGTTGTTATCACACTCATTGCTGCTGCCATTGAGGTCAGCTGAAGCTGCTCGCGAGCATGATCTTTTGGATTAGTATCAGCTTGTTCCAAGGTGAAGGATTTACTGTCTCTGGGCTCATGTCTGTCTGTCCTGAATGTCTGCTGGATGGGGAATATGTCTTGCATTGGTTTCAGGAAGAGCAGGAAGTAAAGTTAACTTTAAATGTTCTTTCTTTTTCAGCCAGTACTGGCCGCTGTTTGTTCTGTTTTTTTACATCCTTTCTCCTATCCCGTACTGCATAGCAAGAAGATTAGTAGATGACACAGATGCTACAAGTAATGCCTGCAAGGAGCTAGCAATATTTCTTACAACAGGCATTGTTGTCTCAGCATTTGGGCTACCGATAGTGTTTGCAAGAGCACAACTGGTTAGTAATATTTTAATCTATGACTTTAAATATTTTTTTAGAAATCTTTGTTCTTCAGTTTTTTTTTACTGAATGTAAAGCTCTCATGCACTGAGCAATTCTTCTAAATACATATTTAAGATGCTTGCAATGGAAAGAGAGTAAGAGTTCTTTTGACAAGATAAATTAATACTAGAAACAAAAGTGTAGCACAATGTTGTAACTGCCAATTGCTTCACATGATTATGGAATAAACCCTAATAGCCTATATGTGGTACAAAGAAAATGAGCCAGAAAATAGTGTGAAAACTTAACAAGCAAGTAACCAAATACAAAACTGTGTAGAATACCTTGAAAGCAATTTATGGAATAGTCAGGATAAAGAAACATCAAGAAACAATGCCTTTTACACTCAATGTAAACTATATTGGTGTTTTTCTGTAAACTAAGTCTTTCCCACTATATAGCTTTATACTAAAATCCTTTGAAAATTGACTTTGTGTGAATTTCAGTGAGAACTGCTAAATCAAAAAAGGAGTGCACTTTCCTATAATCTCTTTTGGCAAGAGCAGCTCAAGATGGTCAGTTTGAATGCCTCACGCTCTTTGACTAAACCAATTACTCTCCTTGGAAAACAGCCTCCTCCTTTTTTTGTTACTCAGGTATCTGCTGGTGTATTGAACATCTCAGTCCTTAAGTGCTGGTTTTAAAAAAAATACACTTACAGCAAGTATAGCTGGGCTGCAGATGTGTTTGATGTTGTTGCCTATCCATATATTACTGGTTTTGCATGTTACAGCAAAAGGGCTATGCCTGCTAGCTGCCACTTTGTGGCCAGAAGAAACTTGAAGTGCTGCTTGACTGACTGACCTGTTGACTTTTAGGGGGCAAACCCAACCTTCTTGGTATATCCACATGTAATTAGATATCACCTTCTTGCATCATGGACCTGAATTTTGTCTGGAATGTGACATTAGGACATTACCTTTTGCCTTACTGGTGTTGAGTTCAAAATGTGTCTAATTTAATTTTCCTTGTTCACAGATTTACTGGGGCGCGTGTGCACTTGTTCTTACAGGGAATACAGTCATCTTTGCCACAATCCTAGGATTTTTCTTGGTCTTTGGCAGCAATGACGACTTCAGCTGGCAGCAGTGGTGAAAGGAAGATAAGAGAACTATCACAGGCATCTTGTCATGCAGTGGCCATCCATACAAATGAGAGAATGGGCAATAAAGAGAAGTAGCATAGCAAGCCTCTTGAGTATTCTAGATGCTCCTTTTCACCTTGTTTGTTCTGAGTGTACTACTGTTGCTGACAGGGTTTCTACATTTTCATCGAGTGGAGAGATGACTGATTTTATTTTTACCTATGATATGTTTTTAGGTGCTCTCTTGGTTTAAAACTGTCATACTGTGTGGTGTTTATGTGAAGCTTTAAATTTGGAACAAGAACATCTAAACATGGTTTCAAAGAATTTTAAAGTTGAGGGGGTTTTTTTGTTTGTTTTATTACTTTAAGTTAACCATTAATAGTACCTTTCAAACCAAGTTTTTATATAGTGATTCCAAGCTGAATGGAGGTAGGAGATTGCACCACCATTGTCAGTTACTGGATCAAAAGATTGTTGCTACATTTTAGTAGAGGCAAGACAGGGTGAGGACTACAAGTTGTAATTTTTTTTTTCTTCTGCCCATACCTCAGACTGAGTAATGAATGTTTATTGCCTTCATTTCAGGAGAAGGCTGAGGATCAGATACAGTTATTTAGAAGATGCCCTGAACATGGCTAGCGTTTTTACCTGCGTCGTTATCAGTTCTTGTGTGGATGTGACATTCAAATAATCTGTAAATGTGCTGATGCTATGCCATACAAAACTCAAGTGTATTGTAGGGGAAAGGAGAATGATGTTTAAATTCAATTAAAAAAAAAACAAACCAAAACAACAAACGCACTATCTTTTGAACTCTTTCAAAATGTTCTTTGGTTTTGAACTTTTAGGTCAATACTTTACCACAAAGATGGTAAAAAGTTCATGTATGGAACTACTGGTCTGTATTAATCTGAAGCATATACAAAGCTATTCCTCCTTTCCCTTTTTAATTTATTTTATACATAGTATATATATAAAATAAAACAGATTTTCAAATGTAGATTAAAATTTTGTGTTAAATTTGCATAAGAATGATTTTTATTATTCTTCTTTTCCTCCCCTCTCCCTCCAGTGCAGCTGAGGCATGACTTTTTTGGAAGTCACTGGCTGAACTGATTTCACTGACTGTTTTTAAGTTCTTATGCACTGTCGGTTAGTAAGATTTAATGTTCTGGCTGTAACTGTAGCTTGTGTTCTGTAAAATTGGACATGTAGCTTCAAATATTTAAGACAAGTTTTCTGCATACCTCTCAATTGTCTGGATTTTTTATTTAAAGGAATCTGTGATTGGCTATTCCATCATGAGGTAGTTGTTGAGTGCCAGTTAACCAGTTTTGATTGTACCATATGCAGTGATAAACTTGACCAAGCATACTGGTAAACTACATTTTTTTGTTCAATTCTTTAAACAAAGTCTAGAAAACTTACCGTACATAATTAAAACCTGATGATTGCTTTGGTTTTGTTTAACAGTGGGGCAGTATGAAAAGGCAAGCTGGCTGTAGTATTTGTGTACAAATGTAGCAAAGTATGAAGCTTGACTGAAGTCTGATGGCAGTGGTAGTTACACGATACACTCTGTGGAGCTAGTATCAGCAGGGTTGCAGCTATGTGCACACACTGTTTTGTTAATGTTGAACTATCTATAAAATAAGCTCTATTTTATCCGTGCCAGTAGAGGCCCCAAGATCCTAGTGCAGAAGCCAGTTCATAGCAGGTGGTGCTTCAGACATAAATAAGCACGTTACTGGCCTGGCTGCAATGCTGACTTTTTGAGGTGCAAGAAGGCTGTAGAATCAATTGTTTTCATCATCTTTTTTTGACTGAAACCTCTGTATTTCCCTCCCCAGCACAATGGAAGTTTCTGAAAATCTTCCAAACCAGTGGCTAGATTTACAATCTTCTGCAGCTTTTGTGTGAAGGAGGAACGTGTAGGGCTTGTACAGATCTCCTAAACTTGTTATGAACTCATTTTTTGTGGTGAGGAACTGTATTTTGTCATCAATTCCTGTGCTGCTAAGCCTGCTTCTCCATGTGATGCTACTCTCTGGATCACTGGCCATATTGCTGACTGTGTTGACAATGCAGTTTTTTGTATGTTAATTGCATTACAATGTTACTTTTTTTCCCCCTTGCAAACTGATATGCAGCATTGCTCTCATTTATGAGCTGCACACTTGAGAGGTATGATCCTTCCATATAATATGCACTGAGGTAGTGTTACCATCCTTCCAGAGGAAAAAACTTTGAATGATGATTTAAAATAGCAATCTTGAGTTTTGTCTGTTTCACCAAAAATACTCTAATAAAAAGAGTATTTTGTTTAAAGTATTAATCGTTCTTTTCTTTCTTGAATGTGATTGGCATTCCTGTTGAAGCGGTGTTACCAGATTACTCAGTAGCCTTTCAGAGTGAGGATCCTGGTTATTTATTGTGGACTACTCCATGAAGAGATTGGATCATCCTGGACTGCCTAGCTGGACTGAGCTGGCTCTGCTACTCTTACCTCACGTTTGCGGTTGGTCTTCAGTTTGTTTGAAGTTTGAATCCCGGTTTGTGGCTATTATACGAAGTCATAGCCACCTTCACCCTCTGACTTATTTATAACTTTATCCTTTTTATTAAGATATCAGCCTTTTAAATATTTTTAAACATTAACGAAATTTCTTAATTTTGTAAACTAATGCCTGGTGCCAGTCTTTAGCAGCGGAGAATACTAGAAATTGGAAAATCCTTTGGTGGATGGGCGGTTATCTCATCTGTACATGCATGCGCTTTAGTTATCTCTCGACTTTATTGCTGAGGGGGAAAACAAAACGGTTAAAATATTACCGGTACATAAGTCTTTAAGCTGGAGAAGTGGAGCTGAATCATTTGGCAAAAAGCAAGGTGCTATAGCCACCCACGTTTTTTTGGTGAAATCGCAGTAACGCGCACAACAGTAAATCTGAGCGTTGTGTAGAAAACTACTACGCGTCAGCTCAGCGGGTGGACCCCCGCTCCTTAGCGAGAAAGCCGGAAGATGGCGCCGTGAGGAACCGGGGTGCGGACGGTGCCGTCGGTCAGCGCTGACGGCAGGGTGAGAGGGCCGGGGCACGGAAGGCGGGGAGGGTGGTGTTGTGAGAGGGCTGGGCCGGGGGCGGGGTCTCCGCTCACCCTCTCGCGACGTGGCGGCGCCGAGCGCGGCCCTTCCGCTTCCGGGGCAGCCACCGCCGCTCCTCTGCCTCTCCGACGCGTTTCTCCTCCCGGTTCCAAGATGGCGGCAGCAGCGGCGGCGGGCGGCGCGGGGGCGGCAGCGGCTCTGTGGAGCGAGGTGAACCGCTGCGGTCAGAACGGCGACTTCGCCCGCGCGCTCAAGTCCGTTAACAAGAGTGAGTGAGCGAGCGCCGCCTCCCCGCCCGCGCCGGGCCCTGCCGTCCCGCCAGGCCCTTCCCGGAGTCTGCACCCCCCTGCTGCCTCACATCTCTTCCTGGCGGGGTCGTTCCCCGTGGTCTCTGCTCAGGCAGGCTTGGCCTTGTGCCGGATCACTGCGACGGGGGCGCGTCTGTGGGTTTCTGTCGCGATTTCCGTTGGTGGGTTTCGTACCGGGCTCCGGGAGTAGGCCTTCTGGGAAGGGCGCGTAGCGGCGCTCCCGTACCTTCTGGAGGTTTTGCTGTGCTATGGAAAGAGGCAAAAGCGGACAGGAGAGCCGAGCGGGATGACATATAGGCCCTGCTCGTCGGCAGCTTCTGTCGCATCACGGTGCCCATGCTGTGGGCCGAGCCTTTCGAGTTACTCGTGGGGTTTTCTTCAGGTTTGTTGGTTGGAGGAAGGAGGGCTTCTTCCCCTGGCAGCTGAGGGAGTGGTGGCCTGCATATCGACCAACTGATTTTGGGACTGGTAACTTGCTTGGGAATGAGAACTTATATCGAGATACGTTGTTTTCATAGTTTGGCATCCAAAATGGGATTGCAACATGAAGCATGTTATGGCTTAAAATTCTCTCTCCTGTTCATAGAGAGTAAGGGTGCAACTCCCGTCATGGAATCATAGAATCGGTTAGGTTGAGAAAGACCTCTAAGATCAGCAAGTCCTACCATCACTCCAGCACCACTGTGCCCCCACTAAGTCATGTTCTGAAGTGCCATGTCTACAAATTTTTTGAACACTTTCAGAGATAGTGACTCTGCCACCATCCCGGCAGCCCATTCTAATGTCTGGCCGCTCTTTTCAGTAAAGAAATATTTTCCTGATACCTAATCTAAGTACCTTGACAGTTGGAATCATGTGAGAAAATCAAATACTACACCTCATTTATCTTACCCTAGTTCTCCCCCACTGTCTTCTACTGGCAGAAAGTAAAAAGATATGAAGTGACTACATGCCAAGAGCTGTGCTGTTCTATATACAGTGCTCTTCCTCCTGTAATACTTACGTGGCACTCAGGTTTTGGCACAGTGTCCTTTGCCCATAAGTAAAATGCCAATGAAATGTTTGTCCAGGAGTATACGGCACCTTTGGTGCAGCTCTGTTCCAGGCATATTGGCACAGTGGTAACTTAGGGTAAATACAGCTTTTATGATGGATTCTCTATGCTGATGGGATTTGTTTTGTGAGCCGAGCTAAAGCAAGCTTTGCTGAGACCCTTTTAAATGAATATAGTTGCTCTGTGTGATGGATTTTTGCAACTGTAACAACATACAGCTTATGTAAAGCCTTAATGTATCTGTAATAAGTTAGATCATTGTGTTGACAGTGATTTCTGCTTCAGTACTGCAGATCAGCAAAGATGATGTGACTGCACTTCAGTGTAAAGTAGTGTGTCTGATCCAGAACGGGAACTTCAAGGAAGCCCTCAGTGTAATCAATACTCACACTAAAGTGTTAACCAGGTGAGTTGTGATTTACTATGCTCTACAAAATATGAAACTGCCAGTCCTGGAGAAGCCGCTTCAGTGAAGAGGACTAATAGGCAGTAAAATAAAGAGCAGGAGGTGCTCACAGCTATTGTGCTTCTCAGTGAAATACCTATTTATTCTGGGTATGATCCAGGTAGCATCTTGCTCTTACTGTGTAAGGTATTGTCCCTAGTCTGGTTTTCAGCTGTCTTCATGAGGTGATGCGGTTGAGCACCATAGCTGGTACAAGAGAAGAGGATGGATTTTATAGGGTGAGAAGGGAGAAGCCCTAGCCTAGTGGTAGCGAGCTGTTAGTTTTCCATGGCTTTCTCCTCATATAGCCCTTTGGGGTCCTCTGACAGCCTGAAGGTACCACTTCAGCTGTTGGACTGGTACAAGGCCTTAGTAAAAGTTCTCAAAATCAGGACCTTGAAGGCAACTTGTGTTTGAGAACAAGTCAAGTTTCTCATTTGTGTCATTGAGCAGACTCCAATTTTCTTCCTAATAAAGATGCTCTTTGTGCAACAGCTAGGATACAAATTTCCACCCAAGAACTGCTTGGCAACAAAACTGGTATTTCAGACACTGCTTTGATTAAGGAACTTTCCAGAAAAGTGTGTTGTACTATCAGTGTGGTGAAACAGGCCTTTGTCTATGTTAACATCTGAATAAAACATAATTATCTTAAAAATTCCATCTTTCCTTGGACAGGCAAGGTTTAATTGAAGTTTGGAGGGTTTTGTTTTTTTTGGTTTGGTTTTTTTTGTATATGGTGAGAAGGAGGAGTAATTTCTCTAAATTTAATTGACTTCATAGTTATCCCTGCAATTTCTTCAGCTTGGCTCTACTGTGTGTTTGGCTTTCTGTCCTGCAGAGTGGTGGCTCTTGCTCTGTCTTGAAGTGATACTTCCTGCATTGGGGCTGCCTTACAACTTCACTTTAACTCTTAGTGCCATATCTTTGTTTTCAGACTCCCTTAATAGGTACCAGTGATGAACTAAGGGAATCACTGATTAATTGCCCGGTGGCTTAAGTGTTAATGCAAGGGGTGCATGGAATGTAATATTCAAGGGTCTGCATGTTGGATAATGTTTTCCTGCTGCAATGAGCTTGCTTTGAAGCCAATGTCATGTGAACACAAGCAAATGCCTTTGCTGCATAGCTTTGCTGCACTGATACTTAAAAATAGGTTAATGTTACCACTGGCTTAGTATCAGATTATAAGAGGGACTGTATTTTATACCATTGCCTTTCTGTCTCTGAGTTTATTGTCTTTGCAAATTTCCAGTAACAAGCTGTAATGATAGGAGTTCTCCTGAAGAAGGAGTCGCATAGTAAAGTTTGGTAGTGTTTTACTTCTGAGCATTTGGTTTGCATAATTGGTAGGAGGCCGGGGTGGGGGGGCTGATTTGTAATGCCTTGTGTCTGGAAACACCACAAAAAGAGGAAATTCTTCTTTTTGTTGAGGTTTTGATATTCATTCTCTGTTGAGCAGAAAGTAGGTTTAAGATATTTTAAGCACTCTGCATGTACATAATTCAGTAATCAGGGGTCACATGCTCACCTCTGATGTTTGGCTCTTTGGGAATGTAGCGGTCTGTGACTAAATAGGGATGCTTAAATAAGCGTGTTCAGGTGGGTGAATGCTATCAGCCTTTGTCTTGTTTTTGCAGTGATGTTATTGCCTTTGAGAAGGCCTACTGTGAATACAGGTTGAATCGTATTGAAAATGCTCTCAAGACCATTCAGAGTGCCAGTCAGCAGACAGACAAACTGAAGGAGCTTTATGGACAAGTGGTAATGACTGTCTTTGTCTTCCTGGACCTGCTCTGATAATAACTGTCTGGCTGAGGGGAAGGAGGATGGAAGAGAGCTGATGAGATTTATTGGTAGTTGAGCCATCTGCATGTGTTAGATAACTGTCCACAAATGGTTTGCATGACCCAACACCTTGGGCATTAGAAGTGAAGCAGAAAAGAAGCTTTCTTCTGTTTTCTCTGTGGTTGATCAGAACAGTTTTGTGACTGTCTGTCTTATCTCAGATGCATGAAGGACCATTAGTTTAGTCTGACTTGTAGGGAGGCAATCTAATCTGGAAAAAGGCTGAGAATAAAACTGCATAAACAGCTTTTAAATAAGTTAATTTAGGAGTAAGAACTGTGCCCTTTGTATGCAGGTATCTCAAGTCCTTGCAGGTGTAACCTGTAGAGTTCATGGGAAGGGAGGAAGGCAGGAGGTGTTGCTTGCTAGAATGCACAAGAAAATACTATTCTGAAGGCTAATCCCTCCTCTCAGTTGTACAGGTTGGAACGTTACGATGATTGTTTGGCTGCATACAGGGATCTCATCCGCAATTCCCAGGATGAGTATGAGGAAGAGAGAAAAACCAACCTCTCTGCTGTTGTGGCAGCGCAAAGCACATGGGAGAAGGTGATGCCAGTAAGTAAGTGTGTATGTGAGTAAGACTGAGAGAGAGTAAAGGATATGGAATCATAGAGATTTAACAGGATAAAAATGTGTTCCTGTTTTATGACTTGTGAATGTATAGAAGGTCACGTAGTGGTTTCCTCTGTACGCTTCATCTTTGATCTTTAGGAGACTCATATTAGTAGACATCACAACGGAACAGGAAGTTTATCTCTCTGACCCTGCATTAGGCAGAACACCCATGGTGACTAGCACTTTCCTCTACTTCTTTTCCCTCCTGTCCGGGGTGAAGCTAACTGCCTGGATCACTCAGCCATGCTTGGGAATATCTTTATTAATGAACAGGGCAGATTGTAGTGTTCTCATTGTTTCAGAAATGTTAGTCCTTGGAGGTGTGCAGAGCATGCTTTCTCTTCAGAGCTATGGATCCACTTTCTAGTTCTCAAGTGTAGTGGTTCTTAACCTGCTCTCTAGGTAGTCCCTGAGTTCAGGCTGGAGTTTTGTTGCTTCCTGGTCAATTGTCTCTGACTTTGTGCAATGTGAGGAAAGAACATTTGCACTATGACTTACTTGCCAGGTGTTTGCCCTTTTAAAATTGTCTCATTTTGCAAGGAACGGTTTGAGTGTACATGAAAAATGCAGTTTGTATCCATTGTTAAATCTTTATAGACCAGTTGGTGTTTATGCAGTTTACTTTTGCTTTTCATGCCAGGAGGATTTGGGCCTTCGAGAAGCTACCTATGAACTGTGTTATAACAGTGCATGTGCATTGATTGGGCAAGGAAAGTTGAATGAAGCCATGAAAAAACTACATAAAGCAGAAGGTAAAAACACGGTGAGGTGAGAGGGAAGCTTTGTGTGATAGAAGTAGTTACTTGCTCTCTATAAGTATGCTTAATCAGAGAGAAAGAGGTTTTGAAAATTTAAAAACTGACCAGCAGCAAGATTTGTTTAAAAGTGTTCAGATGGTTTCTGGCAGAGCTGGTATTTTTATAGAAGTGGTCTTCTGAAGCTCTTTTCCAAAGCCATGTGGTGTCTGCTATCTCCCAGCTCTCTTTCGGCCTCCTAATTGGTTTGTGATGCCTTCAAGAGTTTTTTGAAGTAGAAAGTAGACATGAGTATAATCTCATAAGAGATGTTTCATCTGTTCTGACTCCTGGTTCTGGTAACGTACAGATATATATGTAAATATATACTATAGAAAGTAAAAGTACTTTGAGTTAGGTGTGAAGTTGGTATAAGCCACTAAATGAGTTGGTTTTTTTTCAAAAGAGAATTTTTTCTGTGAGATGGAAGGGGGATTTTGTGTGTGTGTTTAAAAAAGAAAAAAAGTCTACAAACCCTGACAAAACAGCAGCAATAATCCCCAAACTAAACAAGAAACCCCCACCTCCAAAAAATCCAAAGACTGTGAGGGGAGAATTAGGAAGTAGTTTCTTTGTGATGTAGTTGTCCTTAGAGATGATTAGGTCAGTTTTGTCTCAATTTAGATAATAAAATAGCAGCTTTTTCCTACAATTGATTTATTGAGTATGTGAAATTTGAGGGTGTGTGCTGTCACAGCAGTCCTTTGGAGAGCAAAAAAAGTCATGTTCTGGCGAGGTATATGAGAACATTAAGAAGTGACTGGTATCTGTACTGAAAATTGATGGAATTGCTGCCCCATAAAGGGTAGTGTAATCTGAATATTGCAGGCTTTTAGCACTTAAAATAACTTCCAAGATGGTGAGCAGTTGCAGCCAGTGATCCTTGTGGAAAAGATCAGGAGCTAGGTTTAAGGGAGTTGCTCAGGAGAGAAGATGAGTATGTGACTCTGCTCTCAGAAGGCAACTCTGAGAGGAACAGTATCTCCTGTATACTTGATATTTCTTCTGTATCATCTAGTCTTCTCCCTCATCCTCTGCCATACATTGTCAGACTTATAGACTGGTAATGCTGCAGAAATTGCAGGGACGTATGCAAAAAGTATATGTTCTCTCATGATTCTAGGCTGATTTTTTTCCTCCTAAAAAATCACCTTTTTTTCCACCTTTCCGCCTTCTGAATGGTGTTCTTCAATCTTTTTTTTTTGCCTTGTAGAGCTGTGCCGCCAGTCACTGTCAGAAGACTCTGTAAGTTCTTGATGTTGTTTTGGAAAGCATTTGCTTTGCACCGGCGTGAATGAGGGCACAACCATGACGCGTGCTTCTGACAGCCAGAGCACAGCCAAAGCTGCTGTGCAGTATTGCCCAGCGAGATCTGCACTGCTGATGGTACCTGCTTGTGAGGCTGGGGCAGCAGTCATGGTTGACCGCTGTTGTGAGCCTTGCGCAGTTGCCTGTGAGTGGGATGGTACAAGCTGTCTGAAACCTCCTCGTGACCTATCCCTGCTGTAGATGAACAAACGGAGTGAGTGGTGGAAAACAGGAAATCTGTAAGCGTTGTCCTTTGTTCAAGCAGAGGGGCAGACTCAGTGAACAAGTTAAGGGTATCTTCACATTCATGCAAGAGCAAGTGAAGCATTCTTTTCTCCTGGTTTAACCCAGATATACTTGTATTTGTGCTGTGGCTACAACTTTCACCTATAGTAGCCAGGGTGCTTTGTTGCTAGTACTGCCCAAGATTGCTCATAGACATTTAATAGAAGAATGTTGAAGCCATGGAAAGAGCAATGAGATGGCAGCATTTTTATTTCTTGCCTTGATTTTCCTTCAGGATGTGACAGAGGAAGATATTGAGGCTGAACTTGCCATTATTCATGGTCAGATGGCATATATCATGCAACTGCAAGGTCGTACGGAAGATGCTCTGCAGCTATACAATCAAATAATCAAGCTGAAGTAAGGGCTTTTCTAGAACAAATGCTCAGTCTTCCCTCTGTAGCAAGACCATTGTTTAATAATTGTCCTTTCTTTATCTGCAGGCCAACAGATGTAGGACTACTTGCTGTCATTGCAAATAACATCATCACAATTAACAAGGTATAGAGTTACTTTGCTGTTTTAAATGCAGTTACTCAGCCTGTCTCTGTGGAGAGGAGGGAGATAACTAGGAAAGACTTTTCTAAACAGCAGTTAAATTAGACATTTGGAGACCTTTTCTTCTTCATGCAATGTAGTGAAATCTTCTCATGATGTGTGATTTCCCCAGGACCAAAACGTTTTTGACTCAAAGAAAAAGGTGAAGCTGACCAATGCAGAAGGTGTTGAACATAAACTCTCAAAGAAACAGCTCCAGGCAATTGAATTCAACAAAGCTTTGCTGGCAATGTACACTAACCAGGTAGTGGCAACTGATCTGCAGTAAGTAGCTACAGATTTATTTCACAGGAGTTTTACTAGGCAAAAATGCAGTGGTGCTTTGTAAGAAGATAAGACAGCTTGGTGTAGGGCACATAAATGAAGACAGAAAAAAAAAATCACCCCTAAAAGAACAGCCAGCCAGCTGTGTAGTGACTTGAGTGCTCCTGTAGGGAGATGTATGATGACTAGGAGACAGAAGGAATGTGTGGGGTTATCACATGCTAAGAGGACTTGTTTTTGGTTCCATGTATGCATTTCAGGGAAACCTTCACTATCATCTTCTCAAGTGCAACTGGTGTGCTAGCCCTATTACGTGTTTGCAGAGGTTGATAAAGATATATCCTCTCTTCCTGCTTCTCAGGCAGATCAGTGCCGTAAGCTGTCAGCGAGCCTGCAGTCGCAGAGCCCAGAGCACCTGCTTCCTGTGCTTATCCAGGCAGCACAGCTGTGTCGTGAGAAGCAGCATGCAAAGGCCGTAGGGCTTCTGCAGGTAGGTTAGGAGAGTATTCATTTGGCCAAACTGTGTTTAAACTTGTGCTTTTTGTTCTGTGCTGTTTCCTTTAGCTTTTCTTGTCTGGTTTAAATTTCCAGGGGTATCTGACTGTGCTAATTTTGGTTTGGTTTAATGCTGCTGGAAAGTATTTACACTCAGCCGAACTATGCTGTCTTTAAAGGGAAATAGTTCCCTTACACTTCTGATTTTTATGCTTATGAAACTGTAGTAGACTTGTTCTAGACTAAATAGTGGGTCCTGCTTGCAAGCAGTTTGCAGAAAACTCTTTTTTTAAGGGGGTAAGTGGCCTGAGATGGAAACCTGAGAGGCTAATGGGCCACTGGCCCACTTCAAGGCCCTCCTCTGCTCTATGCTGAATCCTGCCTTTGCTGGAAAGCTTCCTTTGGCTCTTTGCATCTTGCTGTAACTGAGCATGAGATGATTCACCAGAGCAGCAGCCTGGTGCCCACACACTTGCTGAGTTGTTCTTTCTCTGGTTCTCAGGACTTTGCAGACCAGCATCCTGCCAATGCAGCCGAGATCAAACTGACAATGGCCCAGCTCAAAATTGCTCAAGGTATCCAGCGTCCTCCTTTGTTGAGAAGTATCTGCATGTGTTATGGTTTTAGTGCTTTCTCACCTTTCCGCCTTCCACCTCCTCCCTTCCCTCTCACTAAGAGATAAAGACAGGGAGAAAAAAAAGGGCAGGGAGTTTTTCTGTTCGAGCAGGCTGTTAGAGCTCAGCTCTATTTTTCTTACATAGAATATTTACTCCTCTACTACAAAAGTATCAGGTTACTTCAGTGTATATATAAAACAGAAATAAGGAAAAGGGAAAATACTGTCCAAACAAACAAAAGACACCCACATGCTTGGGACTTAGAAAAGTAAGGGTGCAACCCAGAATCCCCTGTCCAGGATGGTGATGTCCTACAGTCCTGAAAGTGCCATAAATTCATGATTTCTAGTACTGAGCAGTATTAGTCTCTTTTTTTTTTTTTTTTTTTTCCCAAACTACTACAACATGATAACAAGAGTTGAGAAGAGCAGGCAATTTTTGCTGCAGTCACTGTTGTGACAAGGATGCTGAGCAGAGATGTTTTCATTTGAATATTCTGTGACTGTTGCAGGATAATGCTCATAGCTCAATGTCTGAATGTCCAGAGATGCCTGGCAGAGATGTCCAAAGGCTTTGTGAATCATGTGTTCTTGGGAGCAGTGAAGGATGCCCTGGTGCTACCATTCTTGTATAGTCAGGCAGTGCTGAGTTGCTCCTGAAAGAGAAGACTGTGCTTGGAAAAGCTTGTTCCTGACTTTCAGGATGTGGCAAGGGCAGAAAGGTCCTTTGTCATGAGCCCTGTCCTTTCCTTCTGAGAATATCTCCCTTGTTTTCAGGAATAAATTGTTAGGTCCCCATTGTTTACCTTTGCCTGGAATTTCACAGACATGGTGATGTGTTGCTGAGCCACTCAGAGCATGTTCCTCTCTCTCTCTGTTCTAGGCAGTGTCACCAAAGCCTGCATGATCTTGAGGAGCATAGAAGAACTGCAGCACAAGCCTGGTATGGTAAGCAAAACTCAAACTGAACTTTGTGAAGTTTTTTCCTTGTGGTGCCATTTAGTGCTGCCTGCATACTCTTGCCTCTTCCCTATAGTTTTCACTTGACCTGAGCACTTGCAGGGAATTTGAGCCCATGTTCCTTGACTTGGACAAAGGTGGGATTATAATTTGCACCAGGTGGCCTGAATTTAGCCACAGAAGTACTCTGCCTATGAGCAGAGATGTTCTCTGCTTATATTCTCACTCTTGTAATCCCTCAGACCTGTGTGTTGACTGTATTTACTTGCATAATATGACTAGAACAGCTGCTTACCTGCCATGTACCACTAGGAAGGTTTTTAAGCAGTGTGAGGAAATCTTTAGATATTGGGGATAAAGTGCCATGCGTCCCAGCCCCACAGCATTGTCGTGGTCTGCAACATTGTCCATGTTGTATTTAGAAAGCCTCATGAAGTGAAAATGCTGAAGTGTACAGCATAAGCATCTTGAGCAGCAGTGGACAGCTGTAGGTCTGTTCCAATCACAGGTGAGACTAATCAAAATAATTTGTGGTGGCAGTCAGGAGTACCAGCTCCTTGCCCTGGGTTACCTCTAGTTGTGACGGGTGCAGACAAACACGTGGTGTCTGTATCATCTCCAATGCTGATTTCTTTTTTTATGGCCCTTGGGATAGAGTATGGGGTTTCTGAAGAACAAGAAAAGAAAGTGCCAAGACAAGAAGGTTCTTTCTGCTAATGCAGTCTTAAGCTTGTACTATAGGAGAAAGATTGGCGGGGATACTTCTTCGGGAAGGACCTAGGTAGGAAGGTCTTACTAGGGTATTCTGCCTCTTACTATAGGATTTTTAAACAACAGAGAGCCCCCATCAGCTCTGGTTTTATTAAATCAGTTGCTCACTCTGCCTATAGACAGCTTGTGTGAAGATCTGCTATAAACTGCTTTTGAATATTTGCAGGTGTCTGCATTGGTGACAATGTACAGTCATGAAGAGGACATTGACAGTGCAATTGAGGTCTTCACACAGGCTATCCAGTGGTATCAGCAATTCCAGGCAAGTGAGACAAGAGGTGCTAATGTGCAAGGTTTCATCTCAGTCTTTCCTATGTAGTCTAACTCAGCTTTTCCTGTTGATGTCTAGCCCAAGCAGCTCATCTGGTTGGAGGGTTTGGAGATCTGTTCTGTTGAGCATTGATTTTATCAGCACTTTTTTATTTCAGATGTGTTGCAAACAGGGGGCAGCAGCTTCTGTCATTAGGATAGTGCCCAAATGTAGCAATGACTTTCTCACTGATTAGAAAAGAAAGCATTGTAAAGCAGCAAGCTGCCTAATCCCATGCAGTTCTCCCTCACGTCCTAGAGCACAGTGATCTACTTTCTGCATGACAGAGTGCCATCTTAGTTCTCCTTGGCCATGTCTTGGAGGCATAGGCTAGAGATGGAATCCATGCTGTCAGAACGAGGAACTAATTAGGGCTGCTCTGTCTTTCAGCCAAAGTCTTCTGTCCATTTATCACTGATAAGAGAAGCTGCCAACTTCAAATTAAAGCATGGCAGGAAGAAGGAAGCAATCAGCGACTTGGAGGAGCTCTGGAAGTGAGTTGGGTGGTTGCTGAGCAGGAGATCTCTACCCAATGACCTGTGCAAGCTGTCTAGTGCCAGACAGTGTCTGACAATGTTGGCTGACTGGTAGCCATCCTGAAGAGTTGCCTTTGCACAGGGACTCCAGTGCAAAGCCATATTTTGAATGAGTGAGGGTAACTAATTTAACGTGTAGCTGATGTGTACTTGAAGACCTGGTCAACTTGTCCCAGAAGCTTCTCATGTACAGCGAAGGTTGGTCTGGAAACTGGGATGCATAGTTTTTTCTAATGCTACATAAATCATGGATGTTTAGGTTCTAGTTTGTGTTACGCACTTGGTGGAATTTTCTTAGGAGACTATTAACTTGTGTTTTGCTGCTGGGACCTGAAGGAGGGTTTTTATGTTTTGTTTTGGTTTTATTTCATTGCCTGTTTCATGACACCATAGAGATGTTTGCACCTCCCTTTGACCACACCAGTGGTGTTTGGTGGTGTGCTCTGGACGAGACCACAGGCTGATACGCCTGTCCTCACAAATAGTAGTTATGGTGCAGCAGCAAGCACTGCATGGTGGTATCAATCTTTGGGATGATTGTGTATCCTGGTAACTTGGATTTTTTTTTTTTTCCCTACAAAGGCAAAATCCAAAAGATGTGCATACTCTGGCACAGCTCATCTCTGCCTACTCCCTGGTGGACCCTGAAAAAGCTAAAATGTATCCTTTTTATGGTGGTCAGAACAAACATCTATTTAGGCATTGTTTCCTTGGATTTCAGCTGTGTGGGGAATTTAGATGCATTCTCACCTGATGAAAGGCAAGGAACTTCTCCAAAACAGTTACATATCCAGGTTAAGTTGACTAGAGCTACATTGTTTCCCTAATTGATTTGATTACTGTGGAATCCCAGGATTCTTTTGTCTGTGGCTTCCATCTCTCTGAGAATTGATAGTTTAACATTAGGTAGAACCAAAAATGGGACCTCCTTCATTTTCTGGTAGTGGGAATCCACCCAATAAAATATGGCTAAGCTCTCACTGATCCAAAATACTTAATTTACTTGCAGCTTTTGCTACCCTGAGCAACTTTCAGAAGAAGTTGTTGCTTTTGTCCTCATATCAAAGAATGGAAAAATGAGGCAGATGGTGATTAAGCAGCTCATCTAGTTTGAGTAGGAGGCTGATGAGAGAACCAGAACTATCCCCATAGGCCTGTCTGGTGTTGTCTGCGCTGCTGACATGTCAGATTTGTTTAAGCCAAAGTTGCCTATTGCTCTCTGCACAAACCTGGGTGTGTATCTTTTTGCTTGCTGGTTTGCATCCTTAAACTCTTGCTTTGTAGTCTTAGCAAACACTTGCCTTCCTCTGACACCATGTCACTGAAAGTAGATGTTGATGCACTGGAAAACTCCCATGGAGCAACTTATGTTCGGAAGAAAGCTGGAAAGCTCATTGGAGACAACCAGCAGAAGGAGCAAGGGTAAAAGCAGCTGCTGTAGGTCTGGAGCTGTCATTCTTTGAGGTGGCACAAGAATCACACCTAGTATGCTAGGGGCATTGCTGTAGAAGGCAGGATGGTGGAAAGGGAGTCTGTTGACTCACTAAGAACTTCAGATAGCAGAAAACTAAATTTTGATAGAGATGGGAATGGTTTAGTTTCTTCCAGAGCTAGTTTTTAACTGTCTTGTTTGCTGTTTCTCGTCTTGCTTTTCAGACAAGGGGATGTGAAAAAGAAGAAGAAAAAAAAGAAAGGTAAGTTGTATTTCTTAGCTGTTAACACAGCATAGCTCCAGAGGGAACACAAGATTCTTTCTTAAAATAGCCAGACTTCAGCTCCCCAGGAGCTCCCCCTTTGCTGGTACTGTGTCCCTGTGAAGCCAGATGTTCATGATGGGGCTTCTCTCTCCAGAAGTGAGAACAACACTCTAACAGCAGGATGTGGGTTTTTGGGCTCTTTATCCTTCCTTGTCTACTGAGATGCCATGTGTATCCCTTGGTGATGGCTTCTAGTATGTTGACTCAGATCTCGTTTCCTGGCACTGGATATTCTGCAGGAAAGCTGCCTAAGAACTATGACCCCAAAGTGACTCCTGACCCAGAGCGGTGGCTTCCAATGCGAGAGCGTTCCTACTATCGTGGACGGAAGAAGGGCAAGAAGAAGGATCAGGTTGGCAAGGGGACTCAGGGTTCAACTACAGCTGGCTCCTCTGAACTGTAAGTACCGGTGGGTGCAGGGCTTGGTACAGAGAAGAGGTCCTGGGCAACTGGGAGGTCTAGGTTTGTGCTGCTTTTCTGTGGCTGTGTCACTGCACCAGCTGTGGGTAGCACAAGTGAAGCTGTACTTTGCCACTTCATCCAGCTGCTCTTCTCAGAGATCCTTATTGGTTGCTGAAGACCAAAATGATCTGATAGTCATGCTTGAAGGTGCCAGGATGCAAATAAAATTCTCATAGCCTTTTCATGTGCTTTTCTTACCTTTGACAATAAAATTAATTTTGCATTCTTTTTCTCAAGCTATTTGCTTTGATGTCTTTTAGCAGCTGGAGAACCATTAACCATAGTTTAAGAAAATGCTATACTTCCTACTGACTTGACACTGATTATTTGAGCTGAATTGTGATATGAGGCCTGACAGCAAGGTGGTGGCTTACTAGCATCTGAGAGAAGGAAGTGCTTCTAAAATAACATCAGTGCAGGGAACTGCCAGTGCTGTCTGATAGATAGTTTCTCCTTGTACAGCTGTCTCAAAATAGAAGCAATGAAAAGCTTTTTATGGCACTGTTGACTTGAGCATTGTTTGCTGGGAGAGCTGGCACAAAGATACCTTTGTAGTTAAGGAGAGAGAAAGGATGTTGGGTTTGCACTGCTTAAGTATGGGGGCCTGAAGGGCCTCTTGTGTGTTGCACAAGCTGTCACTATCTGTTCAAAAGTTAGCCTTGCTTTCATTGTTGGGGACTTAGTCTGCATAGTGAATATCTGTTAGAAGATGATTTCTGATTGCATGTCCTTTCAGATATGCTCCTGTCATACATCATCATTTCTGTGTATGGTGAAAGTTGTTTAAATCTCCTTGCATGAGAGCCCTCCTATACACAATGCTACCTAATGCTGTCTTATGGGGCAGCTGCTGTTTGTTGGTTTCCTGCTGTAGTGCCACATCTTGTAAGTGGTTGTGAACACATGTGGTATCTCTTATCTTCCCTTCAGGGATGCCAGTAAGACTGCCAGCAGCCCACCTACCTCCCCTCGGCCTGGCAGCGCTGCAGCTGTGTCGGCCGCAAGTAATGTCATCCCTCCAAGGCACCAAAAACCTGCTGGTGCCCCAGCCACCAAGAAGAAACAGCAGCAGAAGAAGAAGAAAGGGGCTAAAGGAGGGTGGTAAAAAGCAGGATGTGTAACCTCCCTCCCTCAGTAGGTGATGCTGGTCGCAGAATAAAGGTTAAAAGCAAGTGCTGGCGAAAGACTTGGCATCCAGATCTCTGTTCTGCATGTCAGTGGTCTGAGGGTAGATGGTCTCATGTAGGCGCCATGATGTGTCTGCTTACCAAGTTACCCTCACTGTCCTCACATTTGCCTTCACTGTGACTTAAGGTGTTGCCATCAAACCCAAATGCAGCTTTTAATAAACTTGTCCATATTGCTAAACATTTAAAAGATGTGAAATAATCAAGAACTTGAAATGTAGATTAATGCTTCTCCTGCAGATGTTAGTTAAGGCCTTTAACAGATTTACCTGACACATGTTTCTGCTCTGTCTCATCCAAGTTAGTCACTGACCACCACACAACGCTGGTACAAAGGGGCTTGGAAAACAACATATGGGGTAGATTATACAGGAGGAGCTTATCTGAAGGGGTTGAATGAGTTTGTTAGCATAAACAGCCATAGCTGACTGTGTGTCCCGTTTTCTGCAAGCCAGCTGCTTAGCAAAACGAGTGGGATGGTAACACCAAGTGCCTGCTGGTGGTGGTGGGCTTCTCAGGTGGGAGCTCGTGGTGAGAAGGAAGATGTATCTCTTTTCCTAGCAATCCACCAGGTAGCCCTCAAGCATCTCAGGTTTCTGTTTTGATCTGAGTGTTGCAAAACCATTTTTCCATATGTGGATTTGTAATGGGTAGAAATAGCACCTTGGGAAGGGTTGTTAGAAGTCAGCCCCCAAAAGCAAAGGCTTCTGTCCATGAAGAATTTGAGGCAAAGGCCTGAAAAAGTGGGGGGGCAAGGAAACTTAATCTGTGGCTTAAAAAAAACACTCCAGTCACCATGGAGTAAAAAAATCTAAGTAGAATTCCATCCTTATTGCCTTAGCTGTACGCTAGGACCATCTAGAAAGGGGCCGAATGTGTGCTGAGCCTTGAGTAAAAGTAAAGAAGAGCAGAGCATAGAGAAAACAGCTTTATGAGTGGCTTGCTGCCAAATGAGTGCTTGCATAGAACGATTGTTCTAAGTGACTTGACTGATGATGTGCAGCAGCTGGTGACTATAGGAGAGAGCACAATGTCTTGCAGTTTCTGGAGAGTGATTTGGAAAGAGGAGATGCTGGAGGAGATGGCAGTTGTTCTCCAGGTGCCTTGTCTGGTCTGACACGGCACTGCTGGAACGTTGACCAGTTTGGGCAGTGCCTGCACTGCTTTCTCCGGAGATGAGACGCCCAGGTAGAAGCAAGCTGGGAGCAAATCCCATCGCGAAGGGGAGGGCGGCGGCAGCAGTGGAACTGCTGCCTTCTAACGGCGCAAAGCCACCTGACACGGAGCGCCCAGCTGGAGGGGAGGGAGCCCGGCGTTCGGGGCTGCAGAGGGAGCTCTGTGCGTGTGTCCGGCTGTGCTTGTGTCCCGCAGCGGCGCGGCAATGGGCACTCGCCTGCGGCTCGCCGCGCTCTGGGGGACGGCGCTGGCTGTGGCAGGCGGCGCGGCCGTGGCGGTCTGGGCCTGGGCCCGCCTGCGGAGACGGGCCGCGCCGCTCTCCGCCCGCCCTGCCGCTGTCGCTGCCGCCGCCGATCAGGTACCGAGACCGCGTTGGGGCAGCGGCCGAGGCCGCTGGGTACGGGGGAGCGCAAATGGAGTCACCCTGGGCCTTTTAGCAGGGCCACGCCGAATCCTCTTGCCTCGGTGCGACCGGGCCCCGCCGCGCCCCTCGCGTTCCACGGAGGCCCTAGAAGGGCGGCTAGGCTCAAGGCCGGGCCAGGCGGCGGGGCCCGAGACATCGGCGGGGCGGACAGGCCAGGAACGCTGTCTCCCGGATTGCAGGTGGTCTGGCCGGGCGGGTCGGGGGCGCTGGTGTCTCTCACTTGTGCGACGGCCAAGAGCCCAGCCGGCACCGTCCTCTTGACTGTGAGGTGGCCATGGCTGTTTCTTCCAGACCCCTCGTTATTCCTTCTTTTTCCCTTCAGTCCTTCGCACAAGCTCCGGCCGCCTGGCTAAGTGTGTTGCCCCTCGCTTTGCAGGGTAGAGGACACAGCAAGCAGATCCTGGTGCTGGGCCTGGATGGGGCTGGTAAAACCAGCGTTCTGCACTCCCTCGCAACTAACCACGTGAAGCGCAGCGTGGCTCCCACCGAGGGCTTCAATGCCATCTGTATCAACACTGAGGAGTCCCAGCTGGAGTTCTTGGAGAGTGAGTCAACCTATGTTATTAAGGAGCATAAGTTTCTATCCTGTGCTCTAGGAATCAGGTCTGCTTTAAAAGCTTCATGTTTCCTTGTGCCTGGTCTGATAATACAAAGTTGTCATTAGTTTCTTGGGGATTCTACTTTCCCACCCTGTTTCTTGAAGGAGATCAGGAGGTCTGTCTTCATTCAGCCAGGTCCTCTAGGAAATTGTTCCTAGAGAAAGCAGGGTAACAAGCCTGGTTGAGTGGAATCAGCTCAAAGCAGGAGTGTCCCCAGTGAGCCCTGTGTTACGGTCCATAGCCCTTGTGTAGCGTACATCTTTTTGATGCTCCTGCCTGGCAAAGAACAGGAGCAGGAGAGGAATAAAACTAAAATAGTTAGGAGAGAGAGAAAAGCTTTTAACTCTTTTTGTTCAAAACCCTCCTTGATGGTGTTTCCTAGTCTTTAATGGCTTTTGAGCATTTGTAATTTTTTTGTCTAAGCTTTGTGATGTCCGTAGCACTGATGTTTGGGTATTGCCTCTGCTTACAGAAAACATCTCCCATGGTGGTTTCAGAATGTCACAGCTGTTCTAGGTGCATCTAGCTGATAGGGATTGTAGAGACCCTGGAGTGAGGTCAGTCCCTGGTACAGAAAGGCTGCTACCCTAGCTTCATCAGTGTCCACCTTGTGTGGAGGCAGAAGTTGACCGTCCTGCTGTTTCTGCATTATGCTGTACCAGCGTTCAACTAGCTTAGCTGGCAGCTAGCCCATAGATACATCCATACCATTGTCAGCAGGCCTGAAGGAGTTGTGCTGTTCCTCAGGTAAGTCTTTGGGATGTGTGGGTGAGGCTGCCAAGGCAGAGTTTCATTCCCAATCTTACTACCAGAGGAGTCTCTGCTGTGTGGGGAAAATCATCTCTCCAGAGATACTGTTAGTGCGTGAGCACGTGCTCATCTCCTAGTAAGTAATAGGACACCTGTGTTCGTATCTTGGAGATGCTTTGTGCAGCTGAGCCAAGAGAAACTCACAGTATCTCTGCACCTGCCCGTGGATGGCCTAGGCCCAGATCTGTGCACCCAACAGCAGAACCTGTCGTTTCTGAGTCATCCTTCCCTCTCTGGTCCAGGTTGGTAGTGACCGAGATGTGATGACTGCGATCTCACCCATGGGAAATGAAATGTCTCAGGCCAGTTTCAGCCAGGTAAATCCATGCATGGCTCTCTAATCTGGTTACTTATCCAGTCTGTACCATTGCCTAGTCCAGGGGTTAGCAGCCTGTGCTGTGATCACATGGTACAAGATGATCAGCAGACATCAGGGTTTTTATTTTGCTGGCTTAAACTGAAAAGTGTTCTTTTTGTTTGTACCCTCATAATAGATAAGTGGGTGATATCTTGCTTCTGCAAGGGGTAAGAGCTCCAGGTTTCTGCTGAGTTCCTAGTGGTTTGTGAGGACAAAAAAAAAAAAAAAGGTTCTCTGTGAGGTTGCTGACCCCTGGGTTATGCTATGCATGAATGCACTTAACAGAGGGAACAGCGGTAAGCCCCTGGATGTCCCAGTACAGAATCAGAGGTATCTGTTCCAAGCAAAATGTGTCAGTCAGCCTTTTGACTGCACAGTGGTAGACTTGAGGTTCTGCCTGCAGACGCACTGGGGCTCTTGAAGAAAAGGGAAGCAAGCCCTTGTGAAGATGTTGCTCCCCTTTCTGTGTTATTTAAATTACTGAATAATTTTGACTGAAATGAACACAAAATTGCTTTGGAACAGAACAGTCACTAAGGGCAGTACAAGGTGACTAGTAAGTCAGGGAACTCCAGATGAATGGCCTTGAAAATTTGCTACTGTTGGGAGACTGGGTAATGCTTCTTGAGCACCTCGCTACTCTTGAGTGAGTAGTTCTGCAGTACCTAGGAGAAGACTTGTTGAGCTGAAAACACATCTGAAATACTTTACATACTGCTGTCTATTCCTGCTGTTATTAAACTCAACAAACTGCCAAACTGGTTTTGTCCCTGACATTGGAAGCACAATCTTAGGCAACATGCTGCACATTGTTTCACCATGGAATTTCTGTAAGATCTGATTCTGAAGGTAGACATTTTTTCTCTGTATGCAGGAGAGAAGAGCTTAGGTAGAAGTGGATCCTTTGCAAATATTTCTCCTAAGGATAACCTGAAGAGTCTGCTGGGGCTTGATTTTTCTCTCTTCCTAAGCATCTCTGGTTATTGATGATATGAGAGCTGTTGGGAGTTTTGACCTAGACCCTAGTGTCATACAAATCTGATGAGAGAGCTCTCCCTACCTCAGTGCAAAATTTCTTTAGAAACTGTAGACCTGCTCTATCTTATAGATGAGATGGGCATGTGGAGGTAGGTTATGTGAGGAGACTCTTGTATGATGTTGCTAGACACAACCTCTTTCTGCTCTCCTTACTTACTTGAGTTCAAGACCCAGCAAAACACAAAACATCGATTTAAAAAAACACCCTGAAACCAGAATCCTCCCAAAATAAGAGCTTAAAATGGAAAAGTTGGTGTTTTGGGGTTTAGTTTTTTGATTTTGTCTTTTGGTGGTGTTTGGTTTGGGTTTTTTTTGGTATGTGTGTTTTCTTTTGTTTTCCTAGAGCATATACAGATGCCTACCTGGGACCTGACTGGGGAAAACAAAGCTATTTCCAGTCTCATATACTGTAGCCCAAATACTTTGATTTTTTTGGCAACCAATAAAATACCTTGGGTTTTCAGCCCAGGGCCTGCTGTCTGGTACTTCTGGGAGCAGTGCTGCTTGGATTACTTGGTGAATCCTGTGCTGATGTCTTTTCTTCCAGTCGGGGGCAGCGAATCTCTGCGTTCATACTGGAAGATGTATCTACCCAAAGTGCTGTTGTTAGTCTATGTTGTGGACTCGGCTGATCATGCCCGACTGCCTATGGCGAAACAGCTGCTTCATCAACTGATCCAGAGCAACTCCACCCTGCCGGTGGTGGTTCTGGCCAACAAGCAGGTAAGGGTTCCCTGCTGCTGACTGAGCTTGGACTGGCAGCAGCTCTGAAAACAGCAACAAAGCCTTTCAAAGGAGTCTTCATGCCTTTAAGGGAGGCTATGTGGATAGAAGCTGAGGGTCTTTCCGGGACATGTTTGGACTTCAAAAGAAGATCTGAGGTTGTATTTTGGATCTTCAAGATGCAGGTCCTGTGCTCAGAGACAGTTTAATCAGAGCTGTGGGTGAACATGATACTAAAAGTTAATTGCAGAGTTGGAATGTTTGAGAGCTGCAAGGGAGACCTCAGTTGCACCTGAAGTTAGCTTTCTGTTCTGAATGTTTGTCTAGAAGTATCACCTTACCTAGCAGCAGCTGCAAAATGAAGCAGCATTTGAAGCCTTGAAATTATCTGCTCCTAAGGTTGCTGCTGAAGCGTGAGAGAAGAGCAGCTTTCCATACAGGGCAGTGCTTTCTCCTGAGATCTGTGTGAAAGTGCTGTACTTGGCATAGAACTGTGCTGTGGTACAGTCATGTGACAGAATAGCCCAGAGGTTCTGAGCCCGGATTTTCTGTGTTCTCAGTTTGTTCTGTGCCATTACTTCATACATTTCTAGTAACTTAGGTATATTGTTAGTAGTCATTTGTGTTACTCTTGAATGTAAGCAGAGGCTTTGGCTTCTTCAGACACAAATGCTTCTACCGAGTCTCTAGATCCTGGAGTAAAAAACACTGGTGGCTGAGGAGGTACACAGGGAATGACTCTAGTACATTTGCCCTGTTCTGTGTTGGGTTCCTGGAGTCTTAGGTCTGCAAGACTTTTGTCTGCCCGATATCAGTGGTGTTACATTATCAGCAGACACGCAGGAATTAGTACAGACAGAACTGTACCCTCATTTCTTTAGAAATAAATTAGATTAAGGATAAACTTTCATACCCCCTAAAGCATTTTAGGGCATGGAAACTTGATCTTATCGAAGGTATGTAAGAACGGTGCCCCCAGAGCCCTCCCCCTCGCTGGACAAAGTCAGCAGCTCAAAGCAGGAATGGTTTTGCAACCTCTTGCAACTAACAAGCTTGTTTTTTTGTGTATCAGGACCTCGAAGGAGCATATTGCATCACTGATATCCATGATGCTCTGGCACTGTCTGATACTGGGGATGAGAGGAAGATGTTCTTGATTGGTACCCATGTGGCAGAAGATGGCTCTGAGATCTCCTCCAGCATGAAGGATGCCAAGGAGCTGATAGCACAGCTGGTTTTGGAATCACAGTGACAGCACTTTTCCCGCAATGTGACACTGCTAGTTGAGGGAGTGGAGGTGTTAGTGTTTGGTCAGTTTGCTCTGTGGCAGCTGAAATATACAGGTATCTTTTCCTTGTGGGTGTGGAATTCATCTGAAAATGACATGTAGTTGTTAAGAAAATCTAATTTATAGTAGTTTGAAAGTACACTTGAAAAGTAGTCTATTTTTAATGTATTTGTGGGGGAAAGTCTCTTGGACAGCAGAGTTAAGGGGATGTATAACTTAGATGGGTAATGATAGCTTCTTGTCAGGTGAAAATCAAGCACTGACTAGTGAACACAGCTGTGTCCAGAGAATTTAACCTGGTTTGATGTCTCAGGATTAAATGGAAATATGTGTATTTCAGGAGTTTTATAGAACCCTCTTAACAGTGTTGTTCTGTTGAAAATGAGACCTCACTTCTTGATGATGTCAGAAATCTAAAGTGCTGCCTGTGACTACTGTTTTTGACAGTGGCAATTTTTGTTGTTGCTGTATCAAAGGCAGCTTTTGAGAGAATGGCAAACTAATCTCTGGAAGTAGGGTTAGTTACTGCTGCTTTAGTGGGTAAGAACAAGCAAATTAAAGTGGTAAGACATTATTTCTTTGTCTACACGGAAAACCGAAACAGTGCAGTTTAGGCTAGTGACTGAAAGCGTTTAAACTGAATTGGCACCAAAGAAGGGAGACTCCCCTATGAGGCTCAGTGGCTTATGTGAGTTTATTACCGGTTGTCCTCCAGAAAGCAATCTTGCACGTTCTAAACCTGTTGTTTTTAAAGAGATGTCTGTTAGCACAGCGGCAGGTGAGGAAGATGAGTTGCTGACTAGCATCACCCTCCCGGTGTCCTTCTAATTACACTCCAAGAATGTGATCTGGAAGCAGCGATGTGAAGGACCCGCTTTGTGCCTGCAGTCACTGTCTGCAGGGTTGACGGCTTTGTCCCTTGGAAGAGACGCATAAAGCAGACGCTGTTACCCTGTCCGCGGTTCAAGCCTCATTTACTCGCTCGGGGCGTGCTGCAGGAGGCCGTTGCGGGCAGCAGGTCGCCCTGCCGGGCCGCGCCTCCCCCTGCGTTGGCCAGCGTCTGGCTCCGCGGGCTCCGACCGGGAACGTTGCCGTGACGACGGGGGCGCGTGTCATGGCGGCGGCCTGCGTGTGGAGGGGTGGCGGAGGCGTTGCCGTGGCGGCGCGGGCGGCGTTGCCCTGGCGGCGCGGCGCCGAACGGTTCCCTGAAATGGCGCCTGGCCTCCCCCTAGTGCCGGTGCTGTCACAGGTCTGGTTTTCCTGCCCCCGCCCTCCCTTTTAAAATCCAGCTCGCTGGTTTGTCCGGGCGCGGGTCCCAGCTTCGTACGGCCACCTTTGCTCCGTGAGGTTGCTGAAGGCGATGGCGACGGGTAACAGGTGCTCCTGCCGCCGGTGCTCGTCCCAGGAGGAGCCTGCTGGTGAGGGGCTGAGGTGCTGCGTGCCTGCCAGTGCGCTGCTGCGCTGCTGCATCGGCAGCGTGCCGGAGAAACCCGGTACAAGTGACTGCCAAACGGCTGTGTCCCAAAGAGATGCACAAGGTTCGTCCGATCTGTGCTCGTATCACAGTGCAGAGCAGGCAGCCCAGGCTACAAGTGTTACCAAGCTTTTAAGTTCACCGCTGCTTCACATTGAAGTGCCTTGTTGGTTCTCGGCATGCTCACGCGGCAGGTAAGGAACCCTCCCAGCCCTGATCTACTGGCTGGGTGTCAAAGCCATGATCCACATCTCTGGGAGGGCTTGATCAGGGAGCAAGACCACAGAACAGCAAGCTGATGTATTGGAAGACACTGTGATGAACAGAGGAAGTGATGCCTGGTTTCGCCCTTTCCCCTGCTTTTCTTGACAACATCTAATTGTCCTGTCCCTTCACAACAGAACCTTTTTCTTTAGAAGAAGTTGATCTCAAAGGGATTGACCCCTGCTTAAGCAATGGGTCTCTGTGAGCACAGGAGAGGTGTTTCTTGTGAGGTGTTCCTGTGTCCAGCTGCAGTGAGGCCTCTCCTGGGAAGCATGAATTGGACCACATACAAAAGTTCTCCAGGGGTTGTGCATTTGTCAATAAAGTGGCTTTAACTTCAATCTGCAGAGCTGCTGCAGGTGCATCCTGTGTGTGGGATGGCTGCCTGTAACTTTTGCCATGGATAAAAAAGTAGAAAATCATCTTTTGTAACTGGAGAAAACCAAAGAACTTAATGATTGTCAAGTGAGTTGAGTGACTTGATTTGGACATAATTTGACACGTTCCTTGGCTGGATCATGATGCAGCCTTTGCACAGAAGCGTCCAAGCCCGTGGTGTGGTGCTACAGGGCCGTATGTACTTTGTGATAGATTTGGCTATGACTATGTGGTGGATCCATGCCGGTGGTGGAGGAAAAGCAATGAGTCTGCTTGCAGGGAGAGGATTCTACCGTGCACCTTCACAAGGAGAAGCCTCTGAGAAACTGCTTTAGAATGAATAGCTGAAACTGATTTTTTGCTCCCAAAATGATGGCTGCTTTCCAGAACATGTCCCATCTTGAAGTGGTGGCAGGAGGCCAATGTACTACATGCAGTTCCCTCGGTGGGAGCTGTGTGTTTGCGGTGTTGTGACCAATGGTTAGGAGCCGTGGGGAGATAAAACACTAGTCATCTTACAGGGAGTGTTTGATGAGGATGCTCTAAGAGCAGCCTGCCATTGCAAAGGTCGTTATGGTGCTGAGCTCCCTGGCAAGCTTTTGATGTGGATCAGCATCTCACTAGATGTCCTCTGCTATGAGGACAGTCTGAAAGAGTTGGGGCTTTTCAGCCTGGAGAAGAGAAGGCTTCAAGGAGACCTTATAGCAGCCTACCAGTATCTGAGGGGGGCCTACAGGAGGGCTGGGGAGGGACTGTTCACAAGGTCTTGTAATGACAGGACGAGGGGGAATGGGTTTAAATTGGCGGAGGGGAGATTTAAACGGGATGTTAGGAAGAAATTCTTCACAGTGAGGGTGGTGAGACTCTGGAACAGGTTGCCCAGGGAGGCTGTGTCTGCTCCCTCCCTGGATGTGTTCAAGGCCAGGCTGGATGAGGTCTTGAGCGACCTGATCTAGTGGGAGGTGTCCCTGCCTGTGGTGGGGGGTTGGAACTGGATGACCTTTGAGATCTCTTCCAACCTAAACCATTCTATGATTCTATGTATTGGCCCCATCAGAGAAAGCACAGGTGTATCTCCAAAGCACAAACTGTTTTCTGTCAGCAAATATCTCCTTGGTGTCCTTGCTCCCCTCTAGGGCAGTATTGCCGTATTGTTGTGTGATACTAAGCAGAGAAGCAGAAACAATGCCCCAAGCACTTATCTTCTGTGCCTTTCCATGATCAGCTACTTCCATGATCAGCGACTTCACTGCTGGGAAACCACTATACAATGTGGGTATAGTGGTTTCTCAGCTGTGAAGAACACAGCAGTCCCAGTATGTGGTATGGGCTCAGTCTGTGACACCAGGGAGTTCTGCAATACATTTGTGGCACTGGCGTCATCTTGTTCTCTTCTTTGTACTCAAGCTCACAAAGCACAAGCACTTCCCACCCACTAGGATTTGAGGCCTGGGACATTTGAGCAGCAAGAGCAAATAGCAGTATCTGATCTTCCTGAAAGGTTTTAGTTGGTGAATAGTCAGTAAAAAAATGTTCAGTGCTGCTACTAGGGCACAGACCAGGTATATTCCTGTGTCTTTATAGCTTCCAAGACCTCTGTACTAAGCAGACTGAAATAAAATGATAAATAGAGAAACATGTCTCCACCTGTGATCCTAAAGCCACATGGGAATAATACTGTCTCCATGGTGCCTTTTTAGGAAACCACAAGGATGTTAATAACAGGTGTTTCTGTTCATTTGGTCCCCTGTAGGTTGGGAGATCATCTATCTCCTGGGGTTATTAACTAGAAAAGTACCTTCCCCTGCTCCATCCCTGCCTTGTCCCAAAGGGACCCTGCAGTGTGGGCAGAGTTGCAAATCTGCATCTCTGCAATCCAAGAGATAGCACAAAAGCCTGTGGGCTGTTGAATTCACCAGATTAAATGGATGGAAAGTTACTTAGAGAGAGACATCCCTTAAATGTGCTTGCAAGGGATGCCTCGCAAAAGAATGGGTGTTCAAGAGTGCATTATGGCTGGAGGGCAGCAGTAGCTTGTTTATGCTTTGTTGGTTTAACTGTATCTTTAATGGTGTGTTTATAATTTTGTGCAGTTTTGACAGGATTAAAAAACTTGCAAAACCGAAGAAAGCAGCTTGTGCAAGTGATCCCAGGTAAGGAGATGCCCAGACAGTCCTTGCTGAAGGCGCAGGCCCTTTGCCTTGTTTTGCTACTGCTTTCCTCTCAAGAGCAGAAGTGGTGTATGAAGGGCTCTCTTCAAGTCGCATTTTCATGTTTTCAATCCAAAGATTGGGCTTGACCCAAGTCTTGCCTTAGCTGTCCCATAGAGATGATGTGGGATAGGATGGTGCTGTGGTACAAGGAGGCTGACTTCACTGGAGCTGCAGGCTGCTATGTCCTGCAGGACACAGTCCAGCTTTAGAAATAGAGTTTCTGTCTGCATTTGTAATGCAGACAGAATGGCTTGACAAGGCCAGACAACAATCTCTTGAGAATGTCTTTTCTCTGCTATTTGGATGGGTGTCACCATATTTGAAAGAGGCTACACAAGCCCATCATCCTGCTATTCCATGTCCTGACTACTACAGTACCCTTTCCCACCACGGCTTCTCTCTCAGAAGAGGATAAGCAACTCCAAATTTGCTCTAGGCACAGAAGAGTAACCACTAACATGCTGAAAAACCTCATCCACTTTCCATGGCACACCCTGACCATAACATTATTATATTTATTTTTTGTCATACCTGTGGTATAGTTAGGTGGTAATGGTGAGGCAAGAAAAATATAATCACGAAACTCCCCCAGGGGTTTCAGAGATGTTACGAAATTACCCTTTCTGCACACCCACTGGTAACTGTAATACCAAATTCATCACTTGCAGTCTCGTCTCCTTTGGAACTGACAACAGTGCCAGAGATGGTGAGGGATCAGGTCAACAAGCACTTTACAGCTGAGGCGAGCCATAGGTGTCCTACACTCTAGGCACAGGAGGGTAAACCCCAGCAAGCACATTTCATACATGTGCATGTTTCTAAAATTTCACACCCTTCCTGTTCTTGTTAGGCTCGTGTGGGGCAACCAAGAGACCATCTGGCCCCTCTCACGAGGTGCTTTGACAGCTCGACTATTCCCAAGAACAGCAGCACTGGCCAAGCCCAAGGAAGATTTTGGCAAGTACCAGTGCAGGTCAGTGATGTAGTAGCACATCCTGGGGAAGGAGGTAGCTCAGAGGGTGCTCTCTAGTCAGGGGATGCACTGGCTCCGTGGGGAAGCTGTCTCCTTTTCTGCCACTGCTGCCCCACAGGGAGCTCCAGGCCACTGAGATCAAGTAGGCTGTAGTGGTGTTTGGAGCAGGGGCCATCTACAACAGAGAAGAAAGTGCTGTGGGACCATAGTTACCTTCAGTACTAGCTGGAGAGTGCTAACTTTTGGTGCCCTTGTATTTTCTCATACCCACTTCCTGGCTGTGGGAGGGGCTTCTGCAGCATGTGATGGTTGCTGTTCTGATTACAGCTCTGGTTTTGGATCACCTGCTAAAGGACTAGAGTCAGCCTTGATCTCAGTCTGTAAACACATGGGACCATGTTCCTCTGATGTAACAACAACAACAACAACAAAAAAAACCAACTCCAAAACCCCAAACCCAAACAAAACCAACTAACAGCTTTGTCTGGGAAGCAGAGGCATCATGTGCATGTATGTTTTGATGGAAACATGTATGTGCCACATCTGTGCATACAGGAGCACTGTTTGTGCCTAAGGTTTTCCCTGTCTGTAATGGGGCTGATGCAGCCCAGCCAAGCACCTCAACACAATTAGTGGTCCCCTTCATCCACTTGAAACCTGGCCTAAATCCTGAGGATGAAGGTTAGAATATGTTATGAACAGAAAAATCTTGCAGCATCCTGCTAGCTGGAGGGAATCCAGCTCTCTTGCCTTGAGTTAAAACTCTGCTATCACTGCATGGTAGAAAAGTTAGCCCATGTTTGGGAACAGGAGTGAAAAAATTATGTAAAAAGTGTAAACTTCAGTGGCATTGGATGATGCTGCATAACTTGATGCAACTCATCTCTTGCCCTGTGGGAGGGGTTGAAGCTTCTTTGGAGATAGAATGGTGATTGCTTGTCTGTGATAAGTCCTAGCAGTGAGAATGGAAACAAAAAGTCTTGCCCTCTTGGCTTCTTTCTACCTGAAGGGATGTCAAGATGCATTTGTTTGTATTTTTTTCTCCTCTGCTACTTACATGTCAGAGGCTCTCACACTCCTGAGACCTTCTACCTTTGACTAGCAGTATCTGTCAGACAGCTCTTTTTCCACCTTTGCTCACCCCTGCTCATCCTTTGCCTGGTAATGACAGGCATCTTCCAGCAGTTGTGGCTGATGGAAAGCTGGATGAACGTGCACTAGGCAAGCCTGGGGAGATCCCAAGGTGGAAGGATCTGTAAGAGCACAAGCTGCTATTAAGCCATTGAGACAAAGAGGTTTCTAAATTGGCAGAGCTAAATAACAGAGATGCTGCCGGGTTTGTGTTGTAGAGTGGATTCTTGAAATGGTGAATTTGAAACCAATGCACTGAGTGTGCTTAAAAGAGGATTCTGCATATATAAACATCAGGAAATAACAAGTGTAAATGCCCATCTGTTTGTGGCTTTTCCCTATACACTGATGCCAGCTTTGGTACATGCAGCAGGCGTGAATGTTTAACTGGACCTGGCAGACTGTCTGCCGGGATCACGTTCTGTCAGATGCCTTTTACTAACTCTTCTGTACTGTTCTTTAAGACCCCTCTTCATGTACAGCTGTGGAAGGGAATCAACGATCTGGGAGCGCCCCCTGATAGTGAATTTTGGCTTTCCTTCTGATCGGCTGCTGAAGTTATCTGAACCTAAAAAATGCCAAGCTGCTTACCTGCAGCAAAGGTGAGAGCGCAGAAAGACTGTAGGATGCTCTGTAGGGTGCCCTTCTCTATTAAATTCCAAAAGTCCTGGCAGTCTGGTGAAGTCCCCACTGACTGGAAAAGGGGAAACATAACTCCCATCTTCAAAAAGGGTAAGAAGGAAGAGCCAAGGAACTACAGGCCAGACAGTCTCACCTCTGTGCCTGGTAAGATCATGGAGCAGATCCTCCTGGAGGCACTACTGAGATGGGAGAATAGTGCAGAGGTGATTGCATCCAATCAACATGGCTTCACCAAGGGCAGATCCTGCCTGACAAACCTGGTGGCCTTCTATGAACAGGTCACAACATTAATAGATGAGGAGTGAGCAACTGATGTCATTTACCTGGACCTGAGCAAAGCCTTTGACACTGTCCCGCACCACATCCTGGTCTCCAAGCTGGTGAAACATGGGTTTGGTAGGTGGACCAACAGATGGATAAGAACTGGCTGGATGGCTGCACCCAAAGAGTGGCTGTCAATGGGTCCATGTCCAAGTGGAGACCAGTGACAAGTGGAGTCCCTCAGGGATCAGTCCTGGGACCAGTCTTGTTCAACATCTTTGTGGGCAACATGGACAAAGGCATTGAGTGCACCCTCAGCAAGTTTGCTGATGACACCAAGCTGTGTGGTACAGCAGACAGGGTGGAGAGCAGGGATGGCATCCAGAGGGACCTGGAGAGGTGGGCACAAGCCAATCTGATGAGGTTCAACAAGGCCAAGTGCAAGGTCCTGCATCTGGGTTGAGGCAATCCCAAGCACAAATACATATTGAGCAGTGCCTGGCTGGAGAGCAGCCCTGAGGAGAGGGACTTGGGGGTGTTGGTGGACGAGAAGCTCAACATGAGCCAGAAGTGTGCACTTGCAGTCCCAGAAAGCCAACCAGATCCCGTGCTGCATCAGGAGAAGTGTGGCCAGCAGGTCGAGGGAGGTGATTCTGTCCCTCTGCTCCGCCACATTGAGACCCTACCTGGAGTACTGCATCCTGTTCTGGAGCCCCTATTACAAGAGGGATGTGGACATGCTGGAGCGTGTCCAGAGAAGGGCCACGAGGATGATCAGAGGGCTGGAGCACCTCTGCTATGAGGACAGACTGAAAGAGTTGGGGCTGTTCAGTCTGGAGAAGAGGAGGCTCTGAGGTGACCTTCTTGTAGCCTTCCAGTATCTGAAGGGGGCCTACAGAGAAGCTGTGGAGGGACTTTTTAGACTATCAGGTACTGACAGGACTAGGGGGAATGGAGCAAAGCTGGAGGTGAGGAGATTCAGACTGGACATAATGAGGAAGTTCTTCAGCATGAGAGTGGTGAGAGCCTGGAATGGGTTGCCCAGGGAGGTGGTTGGGGCCACACCCCTGGAGGCGTTTAAGGGCAGGCTGGATGAGTCTGTGGGCATCCTGATCTAGGTTAGGGTGTCCCTGCCCATGGCAGGGGGGTTGGAACTGGCTGATCCTTGTGGTCCCTTCCAACCCTGACTGATTCTATGATTCTATGCTACAGGTAGAGTCTTGGGTCTTACAGCATCAATGCAACTTCAAAGTCATAAAGAAGATGGAGATAACAGAGGGTAAAATGTAAAGCAGGAACTCTTCATAGGGAATAGAATCTCTGAATTCTCTCACAGGTTTAGTAGATTGTACCCTAGAAATGGCCACAAGACAAAGCTGCCTTTTACTGCAGCAAATATGAGGCTTAAACATCTCAGATGCAACCTGGTTTAAGTAGTGTGTGGGATACCTGTGAGTAACGGTGCCTCAACTCCCTGCTTCCAGACCTCGCCAATCCCCTGAATGGCCTGTGTCACCAGCTGCACTGCGGTATAAGGCCTCCCCACGGATACTGCAGCTTGCCCTGCCTAAGGTGCTGCACCCAGAGTTCCTGCCAGCCAGAGAGGTGAGGAGGTGGATGAGTAAGATTTGGAGAAGACAGCGATGCAGCAAACTGTCCTGAGTTTTTGCACCCTGTTTCCTTCCTCTCGATGTGCTCGGTGTGTGCTATGTAGAGGAGAAGCTACCTGCTTCTGCTGGAGTTTGTGATACTGAGAGAAACTGCCTTTTCAGAGTGAGATGCTGTCTTTGGAAATCTTTCTGCTGTGAGGCAAATACTAGTCAGACTGGAGTGGCCTAGAATAGCAAGAGAGCCAAGGGGAGCATCTGGGTTGCATCCCCTGATAAAGCAGCCTGGGAAAGTGGAGAAACCTGATGGGAACAACCTGTTTAGCTCCTAGGGAGTACACTTGTGTTTGTAGTTATGAAGTTGTGCTCCTGTTTGTGTATACAGAGAGCGTGAGCCTGCAGTTATCTTGTATATTTTAACAGTGTTTTACTAGAAGCCGAATGTAGAGGTGCATTTGCTAATTTGTTCCTTTTAGGCAGAATCTTGCACTGGCTGAGGTGAAAGGGCTTGGGGCAGTCTCAGATTGCACTCATTTCCATGGCAAAAGCAGGGTTTTCTGGCTGCAGTCTCTGGGCTAGGCAATAAGGGAAGCTGTGATGGAGCAAGCTTTGGCATTAGACTCCCTGTGAAAAATAGGGGAACAAATTCTAGGCAGGAGCAGTAACTGCTTTTGCTGTAGGAATGCAGCTAACAGCATCAGCATTTTTACTCTGAAATCTGAGCGTTCTGCTTAGCAAGGAGATTGTTCAATTCAGCCAGGAAGATGAATGTGAAAATGTTACTCTGGAAAAAAGTTTTCTGCACTTTTACATTCCTCTGCTGGCTGCAAGTGGGCAACAACTGGGCAAAAATGTGATATTGGCTAAGACCTACAAATTCCAATAGCATCAAAATTACCTTATAACTAAGGTGAAAGAAAAATAACAAGTTCTGGGAAACTAAGAGAATTCCTTCTTGTGACCATGTCTGCAGAGGAAGGGTGCTGGGGGCTCATTCCTTTGGAAAGGGAATCTGTCCCTGTGGGCTGCTGTTGTTTGAGTCTTTGTCTGGATATTTCTCCCCCATTCCAAATCCATGCAGGTGCCAACACGGGTTACAAATGCTGTGGCTTTGGCCAGTACATCCTCACGTTTACAGCATCTTGCAGAGCCCCGTGTCAGGGAAGTGACCTGCTGCTATGGGAACACCTTTCCTGAATCTGTCATTTGTCCGGTAAGGCAGCATCACACAGGACCATGCATAGTAGGGACATCAGGCAGAGGGGAGGGCACGTGTTCAGTAGGTGGTATCCCTCTTCATGGCAGCCCTGAATGTGCTGCTGTCTGTGAAGCTGGTGTAGCTGGTTCCTGGGCTGCAGACCAGGACTTGTCCTCCTCTCAAAGCATGAACTGACTTGCAGCAGATATCCCCAGAGAAGAGCAGTCCCATGCCTATCCTTCAGCTGTGGGGATGGGGAGAGACAGAAGTGTCTAACTGTGACCTCCAGTGCTGAGAGATGGGTTGGAGAAAGGGCTGAGTAAGAGGAGGCTGGAAGGCAGGCTACAAGACTGTTCAGGCAGTAATTTCTCCTTCCACAGCTTGTGTGGACAGGATTGTGTCCCATCTGTGTAAGGTCAGTGACTGTGATCCTGGATACACGGAGTTGCAGGGTGGTTATCCTTGAATGCCAAGAGAACCTGTGAGGATCTTTCAGTTTTTCCCCAGGTTTCCAAGTTGGCTCTGCAGGCAATTGCAAACCCTCGGATCCTAGAGCTAGCTAGGCCAAAAGGATTGCATTCTGACTATGTGCCCCCGCGGGATGTTGAGTGGCCAGTAACAAAGGCTGCAAAGCAGGCAGTGGCCACGCCAAGGCTGGTGGAACTGGCCCAGCCTTGCAAAAGGTAGGTGATACTTCTCTGTTATGGGGAAAGTCAGCGGCATGGCACCTTGCTAATTTGCATTTGGTTAGTGTGATTAAGTCACTGCTCTTCCACTTCCAGATGCTTAAACTGTATATGGTTGAATGTGCTAATTCTACTTGGATTGTGTGTTGTCCAGCATGCAGCTGGCCCCAGCCTGAGCTGTGTGAAGTGCTGGGGTAGGATGTTTACAGAGTGTGAGGGAATGCCTGGCCATGGTGGCTGTGACAGTTTCAGTGAGAGATGGTTATTCCCTCTCACTAGCATCCTTGTGACAGCAGTGGAGAGATGATTGCTTTTGTCCTCCCTTGACAGTGAAGATCAGGGCTCAGGTGGAGGTGTGTCAGCTGGCAGGCAATTTCGAGAATTGGCCCTGCTCCCATCAGAACTGACCAGCTCTGTCCTTGCTTTCCCAGGCCTCCTATGAGCTCAGCTCAATTCAACCCAGATGCATTCACAGTGAAGGAGACTGCTAAGAAGGCAACTTGTTCTGCTCGGATCCAAGACCTGGCTCAGCCAATAAAGCGCTAAACTCCCTCAGAAACACAGCCTGCTGCTTGTGCCAGCTGTCCCCATCACCCCTTGGAACACCACCCTTCTTGAGCTGGGCTGGAAAACCTACTTGAACATGTTGCAGAGACAGCACTCAGCAGGAACACTTTCTTTTGAGCAGTCACTTTTACTGGGCTTATCCAGGGAGCTAAATAAAATGGTCATTCCTTGAACAAAGTAGTCACCAGGGAAAAGAGCAGAATTTGACTTAATGTGGGACTCCTTTGAAGTTTGTCACTCTGCTTATTTTTTGCTGTGATAGTTAAGCAATGAAACAACTGTTGGAGGAAGGCACCACAGGAACTGTTCTTACTCATAAATAAGTGTGACAAACCAAAGTCAATGACGTGCAGTAGATTGATGCAACACAGCGCCTGACCTTGAGTTTCAAAATATTTGCTAAAGTTTAGTTTTGTGATTGTGACAGAAGTAGAAGCAAAAAAGGCTGCAAAATTTCAGATTCATCACTGAGGTGATTAGGTGCAAAGCTTTAGTAATGCTTTAGTAAGGTGTAAGCACTTTAGAAATGCCAAGGTGACATGTGCATTGGATTTGTGGCCCATTTTCTCAAATGCCTGGAGAATGGGCAGATCCGGCACTTAGCTTTTCAGGCATCCTAGGTACAAGTTACACAGCCTTTGTGGCTCAGATACTCAGTTGTGTGACGCTGGGAAAAATAATAGTGCTCTGCATTGTGGTTTTTGGAGCCTAAATAAAGAAAGCACAGTTCCCCTCAGTGTAAGGAAGAAGACACATTGCAAAGACCTTAGTCTTAAAGAAAGCATATTGGTGCCAGACTGCAGAGCAAACTCAGCTCCAGTCAGGTCTTGGGGTGTATCTGTTCAACAACAGGATTGCAGCGGAATGGCACAGCTTGAGCGGGACATGGCACAGGGAGATTCCTTCTATCTGATTTCTAGGAGTTCAGTGTGCTTTGCACTGGCAGCCAGACCACTGGTGATGGGTTGGACATACTGAAGCCAGAGAGATGCTCTGCAGCAAGGGACAAAAGTCATAACTGAAAGCATGTGGCAGTTTCAGTGCCAAGGTGTCTTAATCTCCCCCGTGCTAAGCTGCTTCTACTTCTTTGTAAGGAGAATCAGGTGACCACAAAGCAGGAGAGGATTAATCAGAGGATTCGCTAATTGATTCAATAATCCACTGAGAAGAAGATTTTTTGAATCCTTTTGAACGAGGTTAGGTCACTGGACAATGGGTCTGATTACTTGTTAGCTCAGGCTAACAAATTGTCCTGTATGAAATCAATGAGAGCCTGGGTTTTGTGCAAGAACCCCATTGTAGCTGCATCCCTCAAGATTGAAAATGGCCAAGAAGACTGGGGTCAGACCCCACTCACTGAAGGGAAACCCCAGAACCACCATCCTTTGCCGCCTTGGGGCTTGGGATATGCACAGGGCTGTGTGAGCTGCCATGGATGGATCCATGGATGCCCTATAAAAAGAGTTGCCTTCGGTGAGAGGGAAAGCCAATGGTGCCTATCGGAGAGGCGTCGCTCTTACAGAGGAAGGAGTCTGCCTCCTGCAGTCAGGGATGATAACACAACTTGTCTCATCTAAACCAGTTGTTTTTTATTAATCCATAGAGGAAAAAGAAAAGGGCAGTTCTATCCCTTTGGTGACCTTTACCAGAAATATGAGAGATGCATTCAAGGGGAGCTTGGTTTAGTATAATTATGGTGTAGGCACTCTGTGTGCTTGGGATATTGGCAAATCATCTTGAACTAACCAAGATCACCTGAACAACACATTCAGTTTTCTAGGTGACCTCCTCTCTGGATTATTTGTATACTAAAACTAGCACACATACTTTGCCTCTGGCTAGCATAAGGAAGACTTTCCCCCTCCCTTCTACCTTTAAACCTTTCATGGCAGCTTTCTGCAAGCCTGGAATGAGGGCATGAGACTGCCTTGCCCTGTACAATCACTGTTAAGGGATGGGAGTCACTAGACAAGTTCTGCAACCATCAGAAGCTGTATACACACATATATAATATTTTTTCCTGGTTATGTACATTTTAAATAAAACTTATGTTAAATAGCAGGGTATTAGTTTCATCTCAAAACCTACTGCAACAAAAGAACCCCAAGGAAACCCACTCTGAAGAGCTTCATCATCATTTACAGCAGGCATGGTTATCAGAGCAGCATCCTCTAGTCCCTGACAGACCCACTTTCTGAGGGCAGCCCTTCAGACTTCCTCCACTCTGCCAGGCGCTGTTTGAACCATTTCTGGGGAAAAAAAACAAACACAAGAGACTGAGTGCACTGGACTGAGTAAATACTCCAAATACCCCTACTAAAGGTGCAGATGTGGTCACTATGTGGGACCTGGTGATGGAAACTCATGGTACCTCCACCTTGTAGCAAGGCACTGCACCACTCCCAAGTAGCGCCAGCAGCAAGACAGCTGCTCTTGACCAAACAGTCTTGTTACCTCTGTGTGTACCTTTTTCAAAGTAAATTTTCTTGCTCAGTACCTTTTTAAAGTGAATTTTCTTGCTCACTTCAGACCTTGATAGCATGGGCAAGTCCTCATTTTATTGGTGCGGGTCCAGTTTTTTCTTGCAAACAGAGTAAGAGATTGGCTAAGAGGCTGTTGGATGATGGCTGTTTAGGTGGGTGGAGCAGTGAAACAATCACTACAGGTCCAAAAATTATAGGAATCAAAAGCTGACCTGCTTCAGAAAGGATGAGAGGGACAGCAGAGTGGCTCTCAACAAATTTGAGAACAAATAGATTTTTAAAAGGCATTAAAAGTTACCTTAGTCTTCAACATGTGTAAGACAACTCCCAGAGCTGCAGGTGCCACTTCACAGCTGCAGTGTCAAAGGTTAGATAAACTGCAGCTGGAAAAAGCCCCACTGCCTCTAAGAAGAGAGCTCTAACTCATCTGTGCCGGAAGCACAGCTCAGCCTTTTGTTTGGGAGTGTGCCTTTGATTTACTTTGTTGCTGCTCATTTTGTTGCTATATTTGTTCATGGCTATTCTGAAGCTATTGTGGTCCCTAATGATATAACTACGGTGCTCTCTGCAAGTCACTGTTGCACTAGCAGTCTTGGACCACATCCAGTCACATGATTGCCTGCTTAGCCTCCTCCCCAGAATTTTGCTTCCTGTCCTAAACCATCATCTCCTGTTGACTCAGGTCTTCTTTGCATCTCATTTTGCTGCAAATTGTCTATATATTGCTCCTGATATCTGGAGTAATATACAGACACTTTGCAGCTCATCATCCCAGTCTCAGTCCTGTCCCTAACACAACCTTCAAGGAGCACCCTGGATTCATGTTAAAAGATAGCTATCAGGGAAGAGTTTAAGACGTAAACAGAGGTGTCTTGGGAACATATGGTCTGTATTTAGAAATTGTTTCAGGGAAAAAAAAAAAACAACAGATCACTGCCTTTTCTAAGAAATTGGAGCTCTTTCGAAGGTATTGTCTCCTCAGTGCCTCAGAACCTGCCTGTCTCCAAAGCACAGTAGAGCAGTGGTCTCATTTTCCACTTCACTGTCTGTGCAGTGGATGTTATACCAGCATCCTTTCATAGAACAAGCTAAATGCTGGCATTACTTTATTGGCTCTCATATGCCTTTGGCCTTGTCAGGGAGAGCCAGGCTTGGCAGCTCTTTGAAAACTGCTACTAACTTTTCAGAGGGTTGAATTTCTTTTTTATACTCAAAGCTACTATGGGTCTAGTAGCTTCTAAAACACCTGCATCAAAAATGGCTCCACCACAACCTGAATGAATTAGGAAGGAGTTGTTTACTTCTGAAGTCCAGTGAAGCCTGCAGGCAGCCTGGTAGACCATAGGGCTTGGTGGAAGTCTCTGACAGTGGCAGCCTGTCCCTGCAGAGGGCTTTTTATCTCCTGGAGATGCTGACAGACTTGTCTGTTGTCCGGGCTTGAGGATGCTGAAGTAGCTAATTACAGTGAGGGGCAATGTGAGCAGCCTGCGCAGGTCTCACAACAGCAGTTGTGTCTGTCCTGTACGTGCTTTAGAATGACTAGTTTCTTCAGACCATAAACCTGCAGAGGTTTGGACACCTGAGACTATCAGAAATGGGCTGGAAGGAAAGGGCAGCATACATGGGATTTATATTCAGGGCTTCACAGCCAGTCAGCAGCCCCCAGACCATGGCCCTGTTCTGGCTGCAGGAAGCAGTAGCCTGACCTCCAAGCCCAGGCTGGGACTGGGGTTCTGGGACAGAGGGCGTGCAAAGTTTCCTAAAGGACATAGAGTTGCTGGGCAGGACGTCAGGGCTGTGGGATGAAGGGGCTACAATTACAGAGAAACGGGCTTTGAAGACACGGGGGCAGGAACATGTAGGGTGCAGGGAGGTGCAGTGGCGTAGCAGAGCTCTCTGAGTACAGTGTGGGGTCAGGGGTACACTGCGGGGCTGCACAGCAAACTTGTAAGGTACAGTAAGTAGCATGTGTGGCACAGAGTGTTTTAGGGAGTGCCAGAAAGGAGCATATAGGCCACAGATGGGTGCGAGAGGTGCAGCAGGAAGCATGCGTCGGGGACAGAAGGGTGCAGGGGGTAGTATGACGGAGAGCTGGGGACGGGCAGGAAATGTGGGGGAAGCATGTGGGGCACAGAGACATGCAGAGGGAGTAGGGTTCATGACAAGAGCAGGGTTGCACACTCACCAGAGTCTGCTCCTCGGAAAGCCCAGTCTCAGCTGCAATGAGGCACAGTGTGGTGGGGTCGGGATGCTTGTTCACCTTGCAGAAATTGTATTCCAGGATCTCCAGCTGATCCTCAGTGGGAGTCACTGGCTTCTCCGAGGCCATCTCCTCCTGGGGCAAGGGCTATGGGGCCAAGCACTGTGGAAAGGGGCCGGTGTCATTGTACAAGCTGGGAGTGGCCACCGGGGCCACACTTGTGGAGCCCCAGATTTGCCATCCCCGTGCCCACAAGCTTTCCCCTCCCCAGTGGCCTCCGGCTGCGGCAGAGTGCAATTCCCTTCCCGGTGGCTTGCTAGGGAGCTCCAGTCGCCCAGCAGCTCCTCTCTCGGTTTCACCACCGTGGCAACTGCACAGCACCGGCGCCCAGTTGAACTGTCTCACCATCCTTAGCCGACAGGAAACTGCAGCCAGTCCTGTCCCAGCTCTCCCCTAGCGCTGTATTTATAGCCAGCCTGAGGCCCGTGGGGACGATTCCTGTTTACAACCGTATTTAGGCTTGGGCGTCTCTTGAGAGTGATGTCACAGCAACGGGCATGTTCAGGGGGTTAATTTAAAAATGTAATTTAAAAAACGTTATTTATCCTCTACATAAGGGGGAAGTATCTTATATCCAGACTAGTATTTTGTTTTGTTTTATCTTCTCTCCAGTGACCAGGTAAATTGGTGCAAACCAGAGGATGCAGAATCTTTTGGGAACGTGGACTTGGACCCAGCAATCATCCCATTGTCCCTCCTGATAGTTTTTCTGGTCCTCCTCTCAGCACCATGGCCAGACATCACACAAAGCTGGTGATGAGCAGGTGAGATGCTTTGTTTTTACTGATATTTAATGTTGCCACACATAGGCATAAACATTCAGTAGTGTTATTGCTGAAATGTTTGTCTGGTTTTTGGTCCTCAGAGGACTGTACCACATGCTTGTTGTTGCCCAAGCACTCACTGCCTTGGGCTATGGTCAGTGCCAGTTGCTCTGCAAAGGCAGAGGCATAGAGCCCACATTCTCTGCAGAGTAAACTTTGTCTCATTTGTGCTTTGCGCAGACCTGGCACAAAAGCACAAGCAAAACAACTACACATACCTTGGGTACCAGAGGTCTCACACCTCTCTTCTGCAGGGCTCCAAGCTTTCTCCTGTATGGCAAAGGGTCAAGCCTACCAGTTTAGTCTACTAAAACATGATGTCTTTCCTCACAAAGCATGCAGAAGTCCCTTGACACTGAATCATTTTGATGTTTCCGAAACCTATCTGTGGGGTGTTGGCAGGGGAGGAGCTCAATGCAAAAATGTGGCCATTCTTGATCTGCTTTCCTGCTGTCTGAGTTGCCCAGCCCCTTTCTGTTGGTCGGTGTTGACTCTCTAGTGCTGCAGACCTGCCGTGTCTCCACCTTGCAGTCCAGTTTCTTCCCTTTGTCTCTGGGATGCAGCTCTGGCACCTTCATTATCCTGCAGCCCTACTGGACAGCTTTAAACCCAACTGCTTTCCTGGTTAGCAGGTAACTTGCCATAGCTCACTTGGTGCCCTGAGGGGTACTGAATGACATAAGGCTCTCACTTTCTGGCAGCACTTCTGGGATGGGGCTCAGTTCCAAAATAGTTTTGCAGGTTACATAGAGCCATCTCTGCTATTCATGAGAGCTGGAGAGAGCCTCTTTGAGCTTTACCTCAAAAAGCAGTGGTGTTGCTGTCTGCAGGAGGTGCTCCGTATAGTGAAAGGATGCTTTGGCATTTGAGTAGGGGCTTATAAATAGACCAGGGCTGGTTGAGAAACAGCCCACTTAGCTTGAGTCACTTGGTAAATACAGATTGTAGCACAGTGGTTGCATAAGGCTGGAGCACCTCTGAGTGTGACGGGGTGTGCTGGTGCTAGACGGCGTGATTCACCATCCCTGGATGGACTGGGGAAAAGATCATTGCTAACTTCAGATACTGCTGGCCTTGTCTGCAGAGCGTTGTGTCCACAGGTGTACAGCAGCAGCTGCCTGGACTTTCCTGGGGTCAGCTCCACTCGTAAGTGTCCACGTAGAAAGGGGCTAAACAATATTTGGGACCTCATGCATGTGAGCTGGTGGGGGTCAAGTGAATGCAGCTCATCTATCCTGGGCATCTGGAGACCTCTGGAGAAGTAGCAGGAGGGGAAGGAGATCCCCAAGACTTGAGATGTTACTCTCTGGCACTGTGGCTGCCAGACTCTCCGTGAGTTAAAAGGACAGATAAGGCCAAGCTCAGGCCACAAGTCCTTCCTCTCCTCCTTGAGTAGCACCCCACTAAGCTACCTGCCCTTCTTCTAGAAAACCTACTCACCACAGGGCTCCTCATCCCCTCTGGCTCATGCATCTAGCCTGAGCCACCAGCAGCAACATGTCCTGGCAGTTGATACATTATGATTTGCAGCCTGCTGCATTAAAGTATATTAATGTGTGTGTGTTAATTTACATAGGGAACGTGTGCTTCAACTTTCATCTTTCACCTGCACAGCTGTTTCTATTTTTGATAATCTTCAGGTTCCTGAGGCATTTCCCCGCAGGGTACAGTAACTTCTACCTGTTGGCAGCTCAGGGTGCCCCATCATGCAGGATGTGATGCCTGGTGTTTTTTCCTTGACTCCTTTCTGTGCCTACTCTGGAGGAAGAACAGTTCCTACCTCTCGAGGCTCTGAGATGGCTTTCAGGAAAAGGTCTAACCCCTGTTGGTAGTCTTCAAGGGCTCTGGAGGTCTCCCTACATTGCTCTGCTGGCCCTCAGAGGTTTTCAGGACCCATGCAGGCCTGTGCAGCATGTGGCACCCACTTCTTGGGTGCTAAAAGCTGGGCATATGTGACAGGACATGAGGGTACTAGGAGTCTCTATATATCCTGATTGACCATATCTGGGCCATTTCTCACCTTCCTGCTACATAAATGGAGCTCCTTTTTAGCCCAGGCCTGGAGCCTGGCCTTCAGGCTGTAATGAACCTCTCCTGTGTGCAGAAGGGATGATTTCCTTGCTTACATTTCCTTAAGGCTAGTAGGAGTATGGAGAATCACAACTGTTTTTCTTAGGTGCTGAAAAACACCGCTGCTCACTGCAGTGGGGCTGTGGTTGTCATTTAGCCTTGTGAGCAGTCCCACGCCCACTGCTCTCTGCCTCTGGGCAGCACAGGGATGAGAGTTTGGTGGTAGGGACCTACTAACTCAGGTAGAAACGACAACGTCAGATGAGCTGCCACAATGAAACCACAGCACCGCTGACATCTGCTCTGTCCTACCTGTCAAGCTGAACAGCCCTGGGGAAATTGTGCTTGGTTCTGGCTGATTGTCTTGGGTTTAGGTGGAGCAGTGTGAGAGTAGCCAGCAGATGAAGCTTGCAAGGGGTTCATGGGTTGCCTGGACTGTGTGGGCAGTGTGGCTGATGGGGCATTTAAGTACACCTCTGGAGCCAGTTTGTTGTGAGAAGACAAAAGGCAATGGCTGATGGACACAAGTTACAGCATGAGAAAGTCTTATCAGATATTGGGGAAAAAAAATCTTCATAGTGTGTGTGTGGTCCAGCACGGGGACAGGGGACAGAGAGGAAGAGGCACCTCCATTCTTGGTGATGTCTAAAAATTTGCTGGACAAGGCTCTGAGTAACCTGACCTAGATATGTGGTAGGAGCAGTGGTATGGAGAGAGACGTCTCTGCTCAGAGTATGCCTGTGTCCCATGGTTGTGTCCATCTCCCCGGAGACACCCTGGGGTTACTAGCAGAGCTTCCAGCAATGGCTTGAGACAGGAGAGGACGTCCTTCTGTCTGTCAGCCTGCTTGCCCAGCACTGCTAGTGCAGTCAATATTTACTATCCTAGCAGAAAGCAGCAACCTTTCCAGAAAAAAAAAAAATCAAAAACCCAAACAAAACCAAAACGCATGATCTGTTTGCTCAGCTTTGCTTTTTTGAACAGCAGACACAATAGCTGGCTGCCTGTGCAGCTCTCTAACGATTTACTGCACCCAAAACCCCTGGAAAATGTTCTGAGCAGTAGCTCTTGCCCAACTGATGGGGCCTCATGGACCTTGCTGGGTTTTTTTACCCCTTCCCAAGCACTCTCCCCACTGTCAGGGCTGGGGTGCAACTGAAGGCATCTGCATCTGGTTTTAGCCTGATGCTATTTCCTGCCACTGCAGAGATCAAAATAGCAGTTCTCAATGCAAACGAGCCCTCATGCCCTTCCTTGCTTTGCTTCAGAGCCACGTCCTATCTCCAGCTTTGCTTGGCCTCCTGCTGTGGGGTGGCTCTGGATAACATCAGCCAGCACGGTGCACAGGATAAGGTGGGACAGAGGATTTAAAAATAAAACAGACCCTGCATAAATAAGGAAAAGCCACCTGTCATGCATCCTGTAAACTACCCGTTCAGAGTTTTTAAAGATAACATTGGATGAGAACAAAGCAAACAGGGACACAGCAGCTGCTGAAACAGAGGCAGTTCCCTGTAGTACCCCAGCCTGGGGTCTCTGCCTGCCTGTGTGCCCCTCTCCCTGTCACAGGCATAAAGCTTTCTCATCACAGCTCTGCTGGATGCTGCTCCAACCACCTCAGCACCAATAAGTGCAGGTCAGCTCCTCCTTCCACTCCCCCCACCTCCCCATCCCCAATTGCAAATCCATCCCAGCACCCCTAGTTCAACCCCTGCACTTACCTGGAACTGCCAGGAACCAGAAGCGTGTAAAACAAGAACCCCGCAGGTCCTTGGGTGACTGCTTAAATATCTGCGTGTGTGTGACAGGCGGGGACCTGAAAAACCTGCCGCAAATCGCAGGAGCTGCCGATCCACAGCCACTCTCTGGGCTGGTAATTCAGGTTTGGCACCCACTCTCCTTGGCAGGGCTCAACGCATGGTTGTAGGCGCTGCGGGGCTCTCCGTCGGGTGGCACAGGAGCCGTCGGGGCTCGTCCCACCAGGCTCGGGGCTGGGGATGCATCCTTTGACCGCGGGCGGGGACCGCTGGGGCTGTACTCGGAGGTACAGGAAGAGTGAAGGCAGGGTGCGGGGGAACCTGCCCTCAACTCTTCATCTTCATTCCAGCCCAGCCTATCTGCTCCTCTGGATGCCCTGAAGTCCCCGATGCTGCCCGTTGGCCAAGCTACCACCAGCGCCCCTCCCGTGGGGATCACCTGCTCCTAGCCTTGCAGCGGTCACTGCTGTGCAGGGTTGGCTTCTCATATCTCTTTAGCCTCTTGCAAATGATTCGTTCAAATCTAAGGTTCTCGACTTTGTTGTCGCTTTAGGCAGCCCTGTGATCCTGCCAGGTTGGGTATAGGGGCAAGACCGTGTCCTAGATCTGACCTGCTGCTGCAGTCCCAGTGGCACAGGGCAGCAGCCTGGCTGGGGACTGGGCTGAGAGCAGGGCATCCTCTTCTGCCAAAGACTCTTTTCGGTAAGTGCCCGGGAACCTGCAGTTTCCAGTAGGGTGGGGTGGGCTGGAAACGTTATACAGCAGCTTCAGAGGCATCCTGAGGGGTGGGGTGCAGTGGGGAGGAGCTGATTTTCTCTCAGCTTTACAGACAGCTGGAAGGGGATGCTGGAAAATCAGAGGGGCTAGAGAAAGGGCTTATAAGCAACTGACTGTAGCTGAAATTATCTGCCAGAGCAAAAGGAAAACTGGCACTGAATGCAGAAAGCTGTGGAGCTGGCCGGAGCCCGAGGCAGAGACCTGCCCCCGGGGAGAAGTGTCTGGCAAAACTCAGACAAGAAACCTGCCATATGTTTAGCAATGAGCCAACACTGTCCTGAATGTGGGGGCAAATAGGCTGCACCACGGGGTTTGCAGAGACCTGTGCCAATTTTCCTAGCAGGACAATGCTGATCCAGCAAGAGTGCCTTTGCTCCGGCGATAGCCTTACTGCCTAATAAACCAAGTGATGCTGTTCAGTGGCTGCCAGAGGAGGTTTCTGGGAGAAGACTTGATTCTGCATGCCTTGGACAAGCACCTGGCTAAGGGGTTAAGTCCTGTTTATCACAGGTGCTAAGCAACAAGAAAATGGAAGAGATGCCTGATGGAATGCCTCCAGCAGCCATGGCTGGGAGGATTAAGATGAGTTCAAGGCAGATGGAGAAGGCCCTTACAGCAGGACACAGTCCTGGATTTTGAACGTGTTTTGGAAGGTCCATGTGGAGGCCGTGAGCTGCATACTGCCATGTACCTGGGGGAGCTCTGGTGGGTATAACTACTTAGCTGTCCTGTGTCTATGTTCTGCTCTGGCCACTTTGTAGACAGGACAGATGGGAAGATATTCTGGCCCAGAAAGAGTTTCTTATGTTTGTATGCTGTCTTTGATTTTCTTACATCCATATACCCCGAGCACTGCAAAATGTGAGTAATGTGGCCTGCAGGAACAGGATCAGCTCCTCTTCCCTTGTTTATTATTGTCAACAGTGAGAAAGTCTTTTATGTGGAAAAAAAACCTTTTCCCGTAGCCTGTGAACCCAGCCTAGACTTGCACTGGGAGCGCTGATGGTGATGTGTTTCAGGCTGAGACATGCCACTGAAACGGCTTCAGAGGCACTGGGAGTCCTGCAGTGACAGTGCGAAAGTCACGTCACGGATCTGTCCGTGTTTGACCGAGAAATGTTCATGTGTTTCTGATACTGAAATCTTGTAGACCACATTTCCTGAGAGAGGATCAAAGTACTGCTGGAGTTTATGCCTCACCTGTTGTAAGTTGGTTCTGGCCTCAGAAGAAATATGCCCCTTTGTCAGAAGGGTTAGATTAAATTGAAACAAAATGCAGGGTTCACCAAGGTCTATTAGAGAGTGTTCCTCCCTACAGAGAAAGAAATTCAGTGGTTGTGGTGTGACAATTGTGGATGATACTGTGGCACTGCAGTGAGGAGTTGGCAGCTGCAGCCTGTGTTCAGGCTGGATCCCCTTTGCAGTTGCTCGAGTGTCATCCAAGGCTTGCCCTCTGGCAACATGCTGGCTGCAGTTATTTTGTCAAGGACATTAGACACCTACCTCATAACCATCATGGCCCAAATGTTGTCCCTCTAATGTTTTATATAAAAAGGATGGAAAAAAAAAAGATGGAGAGGGGCAAAGATTGTCAGAGAGCAAAACCTTCCCTTCTCTGTCTGAGCAAACCAATGCAAAGGAAAACCACAAAAGCTGTCTTCTGTTTTGTTTCCCAGAATTTTTTTTTCTGTGTTGGAGTTTTCTGGCTACTCACCCAAAATATGTGGCTGGAAACAAGGCTTTGTAGAATTTTTTGGCTTCTATTCAGTTAGAGAAGAGTTTTCTAACCAGTCAGTACTGACTCACAGGACAAATCTTGCAGCTAATCAAGTAAGATTTCTACCTGCAAAAGCCACTTGCCCCTGAACAGCATAAAAGATCAGTTGCTCTGTAGAGTGCATCTATCGATTGCCTTTGCTGGATACCCCAAAATTTAAGAATTAGACTATACCTTTTGATCAGTTTTTCCCTGGGAGAGAATCAACACTAGTGGCAGCCGAAGAGCCAGCAGCACACAGTACTTGCTCAGGTCATGCCCCAGGCAGGTGGAAGAGCAGGAGGTGGGCACAGGTAGCTTGTTGCTGCCCTTGTTGCTGGAGCAGGGCTGCTTACTGCCCACTTGGACTTAGCAACTGCCTCAGCTGCACTATCCTTCATGCATTTTCCATTTGCTTTAGTGGGCAGGGTTCAGCCTGTCTTACCATAGATACAAATCAGCTGTGAGTTCCAATAAGATTCCTGCCTTTTCCTTGTCTGCGGGATTCAGCCATATGGATGGAAACTGTGGTGTTTTATTACTCCTCCAGTTGTTCTAATAGTTCTGAGGGAAAAGTGTCATCTCATTGGTATTTCCATGTGCAATCTCTGCCTGGGGTATAGTCTTCCTCCCTCCTCTCCCTCTTACTAACCAGATTGTTTTGAAGTGACTAAACCAGGCGCTGATACGTGCAGTTCCTTGCCAGAAGGCTTTTCGGCAGTGCTGCCATTGCTTGTAAGCGGAGCATGCCCTAGCATGTGGAGAGAGCTGGCAGTTCATCTCACATGAGGCAGCTGCCCACTGTGCCCAGCCCAGGAAAATATGGGCATCAGCACTGATGAGAAGCAGGGAGGAGGCTAGAGGAGACATGCAGTTCTGCTCTCTGCTCCTGGAGTGCCAAAAGAATGTGAAGAGGAGCAAGCATCCTTCTAGAGATTTGGATGGCGATACATTTTCTAGGGAGCAAGGTAGGGAAGCAGGAGGCTGGAAAACACCTGCCAAAATCTGTCCTGGTCAGAACTTCTGGGCTGAAACTGCCAGCTTTTGGAAGTCCTGTCTCAAATATTTGTATATATGTCAGTGAAGTGACTTTATCCATCCCTAGAGTAGGGATAGACTCTCCAGACCACTAGCATGCCACCATCATGGTCGTCTCAGCTGCAGTAGGCTGTCCTGAGAGCCTACCTTGAGGAAAATGAGAGGTGTTAGTGGGGTGAGCATGGGTGCAGAGCAGCCTGTAGTGCTGCCATTGGGCCCAGCAGCTTTCCTCAGCCTTCACTGTGAGGGGACAAGGACTACATTTTCCCTTGTGCTGCACCAGACTGGGCAGCCTATGGGTGCTGCTCACTGCAAGGGCCAGGGAGGGTGCCCCTGTTTTGGGAGGTGCCTGGCTCTGTGCCCACCTTGTGGCAGTAGCAACATACAGCTGGCAGTAATCCCTGTGGTTTCTGCTGGACCAGTTTGGGCAGCTGGTGTGGGGCCATGGTTGGCACACACTGAGAGCTGACCCTGGCACTGACAGCTACTGAGGCACCACCACAGTCCCCAAGACTGTGGCCAGGATGGGCTGTCTCTAAGCAACACATGCCACAGCCCCTGGCACAGCTGCAGGGCCTCTGTGGCACTGGCAGATGGCCAAGATGACTTGCAGGGTGACAGTTAACAGGGGAGGTACATAATGGAGAATGACCCTCTGCTCTGCCTGCCAGGTGTCAGGGAGTGGCTTCAGGGACCTTATGTAATGAACTTATAAATATTTTTCCCTTCAGCAGCCTGGGCTGGGAAGCTGTCACTGGCATTCCTGGGTGCTAGTTGTTGACAGTCTTCTCTGCACAGCAGGCTATGGGGACAGCTGGGTGAGCAAAACAGGTGCTCACAGCTGGCTCCCTCATTGCTCTGACAGCCTCACCACCCCAGGGAGCAGCTCACCCACAGCAGGACATCCCCTGCTCCTGGGAGCTTTCCACTGTGAGTACTCTGCTGTTAAAAGGTCAGTTGCAACTGACAGCGAGGCCCCAGGCTGGAGCAAGATACTCCTTGCCACCTCTCTCAGATTCCAGTAACTGGGCTGATGGATGGGGGTACTTTCCAAGGAGGATGTTTGTTGTTCTGGGAACGATCTGAGCTTGCAGGTGCCAACTACCCCTGAGGAGCCACCAGAGGGCTTTCCTGTGGTGGCTACCAAACTGGTGACAGTGGCCTGACATCTACCTGGTAGAGGGCAGTGACCTGGGCACCCTTTTCTCCTGCCCCAAGTAAGAGCTGTTTGGGACTGCAGGAGGTGCAGCCGAGGAGCACACATTGCTACCCAGAGTCTAAGCCCTCTGGGCTTTGCTGCGTTGTGCTGTGCTGAAAAGGCAAGTGTCAGGAGGGTGCTCAACCAATGGGAGAACCCAGTAGGCTCAAATAAGCATAAACACCCTATCAAACCTGAGCTAAAGAAGCTGTAGCTGCATCACTGCTTAAGGAAGTCCCACTCTTGCCTGTGGCATCTGTTTTTGCTGCTTGTCCTGCTGGAGGGAAGTGGTTTCAGGGATACAAAGAGGCTAAGGGTACCAGTTCCCATTGGCAATAAGGTTAGGTCCTGGGGGCTCATTCCAAGGCTGTTTGAAGCAGGAGGACTTCTGGTGCTGGCATGGGATTGCCTTCCCAGATCTTTACCTTTGCTGATCCAGGGAGATGATTTGCTTACTGCCTTCTCTTATTTGACTCTAATGTGAGTACTACCCAGCATGCAGCTGACAATGACACATATAATCAAGTTTTGGACTTTTATTATGGTGGCAAAACTACTTGCAGACATACAAATTGACACAAACTGCATACCATCTCCTGCAGTCTATGGAAAGACTAGCAGCTGATGGCTTGGATCGGTGTACTCATTAGAGGGGAAAAAATGACTGTCTGGCCAGACCCAAAGAGTTGTGGTGAATGGATTTAAATCTTGTTGGCTGGTTACAAGTGGTGTTGCCCAGGGCTCAGTATTTGGGCTGGTTCTCTTTATTTATCAATGATCTAGAGAAGGAGATTGAGTCCAGACAAGACCATGTTTGTTGGGAGCATTGAGGGTAGGAAGACTCTACAGAAGGACTTGGGCAGTCTGGACTGATGGGCCAAGGCCAGCTGTATGAGATTCCACAAGGTCAAGTGCCAGGTCCTGCACTTCAGTCACAGCAACCCCATGTAAAACTAAAGGCTGGGGGAAGAGTGTCTGGAAATCTGCCAAGTAGAGAAAGGCTTGGGGATGTTGGTTGACAGCTGGCTGAATATAAGCCAGCAGTATGCTTAGGTGGCCAAGAAGGCCAACAGCATCCTGGCCTCTATCAGGAATAGTGTGGCCAGCAGGAGTAGGGAAGTGACTGCCTCCCTGTACTCAGCACTGGTGAGGATGTGTATCAAATACTGTGTTCAGTTTTGGGTCCCTCACAACCAGAAAGATATTGAGGTGCTGAAACAGGTCCAGAGAAGGGCAATAAAGCAGATGAAGGGTCTAGAGAATAAGTCCTATGAGGAGTGGCTAAGGAAACTGGTGTTGTTTAGTCCAGAGAAAAGGAGATTCCGAGACCTCACTCTGTACAACTACCTGAAAGGAGGTTGTAGTGAGGTGAGTGTCGGTGACTTTTCCTAAGTAACAAGTGACAGGACAACAGAAAATGGCCTCAGGTTGCACCAGGGAAGATTGGACATTAGGAAAAATTTCTTCACCATAAGGGCTGCTAATCATTGGAACAGGCTATCCAGGAAACTGGTGGAGTGAACATCCCTTGACACATTTAGAAGACCATAGACATGGTGCTTAGAGACATGGTTTAGTGGTGGACTTGACGATATTAGGTTTATGAGTGAACTTGATGATCTTCAAGGCTTTTTCTAATCTAAACAATTCTATGATCCTTACAAGATAAACTTAACCATTGATGTGACTTCCTATTTACAATCATTTAATCACCACTTTGTCCATTCTAGCTTTATTTAGGTTTCCTAGCATAAGTTTATTGAAGGCAGGAATACTGTGGGGTAAACATTTCCATAAATTTACAGAACACCACCTACTCCATGGCAATAAAACCCCAAACAAACCAACAAAACCCACAACAAAGAAATAAACCCCAAACAACAACAAGAGAAAAATCTATGAATCCCACGTAAATCTAAAGGTGATTTTTCAGAAATTCAGAGCTATTTGGAGTTTCCTAATGCTTACCAGAAGGTAAGAGTAGCAGATAACTATTGCAGACAAGTCCCAGGCTTCATAACAGAGTCACTTCCTCACTTTGACAGATGCTCTTCAGAGATGAAGAGAGAAGACTTGCCTCAGGTGTCCATTTATGAACATCTGCAGCTTGCTGGGTATGCAGCAAGGGTATGAGGGCACTGGCAGATAAGAGAATGGACTTTGAGGAAACCCAGAATCTCCCAGGGAAGCAGCCTGGGTCTTGCACTGTAGGTTGTGCAGGACATTGAACTACTACTAGACAAGTTCAACATCTCAGTCCTAGACCTATTCTCTACTCCAGAGGGCCTCATGGTAGGATTTCTCAGCCCCTTTGCCTCTGTCACTGGGGAAGCTGGAAGAGACCATCTTAAGTAGGAACAGTTTCAGGTCAACTCTAATTGTTATTGCATCTAATGTCAGGAAGAAGTGTTCACATCTGTGTAAAAGGTAAAATAATGTGTATTTCAGAATCTTATCTAACTTCTCTCTTGTTGACAAAACCTACTTAATTTAGAAATGAGACTCAGCCACAGATGAAAATTACTTTTATTTCCCGAAATTATGTAGTTTTAAATACTCTCTCTAGTAAGTTATGCTGAGTCTATACACATTTAGGGCTTAGAAAAAGAAGTAACTGCTATGTGACCAGTTAGAAAATTGAAAAGCTACGACAAGACCAAATACAATCCTATGCAAGTGAGTGAATGCTACAGATCCACCTAGGAGACATCTACCTATGGAATAAAATTTTCACAAAATGGTGTGCTGTAGATCCTCCTGCAGCAAGCATACTTGGATTCAATGATTAAAGCAAAAAGCAAGTTTAGTTTGTCAAGTAATAGCGACTTGATGTGTCTCAATGACACTAATTATGCAGCTTCTAACAGAAGGCTAATGCAACGTATACAAACGGCAATTACTGATTAAGTCTTTTCCCCTACCCCTGCCCAGAGCACAAAACCAGATTTAAAACAAAAGCTGCCACCTAGTGAGCAAGGTGGAAATCCACGAGTTCAACAAGTTCAAAATACTCTCCAACCATCTGAGCTGAGACAAAAAAAAAGAGATCCTTTCATATCTTGTTTCATAATCATGCCATTAAGCTGCAATAATCCTTTATTAGCCTCACGCGGATGTAATAAGCCAACAACAACACTTGGCATAAAGTTTGTTGACGTCTAAAATTTACAATAGCATCTTATATGTTACTGGTTTTAGCCACCTCAACCAACCAAAGTGTGGATTTTAATGCTTCTGATAAATCAAACGTGGTGGTCAAATGCTGGTGAGTAGTCTCATACCAGTCAATTTATAATTTCAAGGAGGCTATGATTTTACCAGTTCCTGCCAGAATAATCCCTGTCAGACGTGGCATGACTCAAAACTAGAGTTTCCAGGAGTGAAACCATTCCTGCAGCTGAAGAAGCTGGCTGACTGTTTTCAGAAGAGCGAGGCTGTTTAACTAAAGCATGTGGAATCATCTGCACTGACCTACTCTAGCCAGTGGTACAAGACCCACAGGCTGTCTTTCCTGCTTTATTTTACTACTCTATCTCTGTCATCTAGACAACTTCCTACCTCATTTGCATGTAAAATGGACCTCTAACAGGATCACTGAAAGCAGTCAGATTAAACCACATGAGTAAGGACATTTGATACCAAGAAGCCAGAGAGTCCTACTCTGGAGGTATGACAGTCCTACTCTTCATATGAATAAGGCCAGCATTGTCTTAAAGGTATGTTCCATTCAATCCTTAAACAGAAAACAAGCCCTTCATACTGAAAGTCACTGGTTTTTTGAGCTATAAAGCTTCATAAACACCCAAGTGAAGTACATGACTTTTTTTTTTTTTGTCTGAGTTTGAGAAAGGATTTTTTTTTTGGGGTGAAGATTATGATATGGTTGAATATTTCCAGCACTGTCCCACATGCGCCACAAAATTTTGATTTAAAGCAAAATTTAAGTCCAACCACATTGAAATTCTGAGACAATACTTTTTTTGATCTAGCAAAGTTCATGAATGCCATATTGAAGTACAACAAAGTTGGTTTTTGGCTTTTTTTTCTGAGTTTGGGAAAAATACAAATTACATTTTACATTTAGCTCTGGAAGAATCCAGTGGACAGTACTTTGAGTGTTTTATTTTTCTGCATTTTAGTTTTTTCCTGGCGAAGCACTCCAAGAAGATGGCACTACATAAAGCAAGAATACAACTCCTTAATCAAATACACAAGAAGAAATGTTGAAGCATTGCTTTAAAATGTATCAATTGCCTACCAAAAATTATTTCAGACCATGATAAGAAATCTTCTGTTCCTACACAGGAATCCTTCTCCCTTAATCTTTGTAGACATTAGTGCAGAAATTACTGCAAAGTGGTGTCCCAAAGATTCTAATATGTTCTAGACATTGCCAAGCAGAGGAACTGTTCTCCTCACCTACTCTGTAGTTCTCTGCTGAGTAAGAGTATCTGTGTTGGGCAATACTAGGAATACGTAGGATCTGTGGCATACCTGGACAATTCTTCACAAATCTTGCTGTCAAAAATTACCTGTGTGGATTGCCAGAACTTTTCAGTGCAAAAACCCCAAAGTACGGGTCTTGAGGGCAGATTTGGTGAGTAACAACATGCAATGCTGAATTCACCACTTTTCAAATATGCAGGAAGATTTAAAGCCAGCTCTACAGTTACAACTTAAACATTCATACACTGGGAGCAGTGATGTAGTGTGATTATAATTATCAGCCTATATGCTGTTTTATGTTTGGATTTGTATCATTTAGTGGTGTTTATAAAACCACTTTTTTTTTCCTCAGCTTTGCAAAATAATTGCAATGCTCTGCACACTTTTGTCAATTACTGAGAACTGCAGTTGCTAAAGTTCCCTTGTAAGCATAAGTAGTTATCAAAATAGAAATACAAAAATAAACAGCTTATCATTTCCATCCACTCATTAATTTAGCACACATAAATAAATAGCATAGCACACAGCTGCTTTGGCATTTGGTAAAATTTGACAAAAATTAACATTTCCATATCTGAGCGTAGAAACAACAGCTGGTAGCACGCAGGAACTTTCTCAAATGGATTTACCAACAGTAGTGGAATTGATTTTCCATCCACAAGTGACACCTTGCTGGAAAGCACTGACCATCTTTCTTTTCCGTGTACATATTCATGTCTCCACATGACTACTTTATCCTAAGCTTCCAGCCCCCCAGCTGAGCCACATATGACATCCCTGTCAGAGATTAGTTTTTGCAAGAAGGAAATGAAGGCAGGCACGTGCTGCAAGATAAGGAGAGGTCTGACCCTTTAAAGGAACTACAAGGCAAAAGCATTATTGTTTTCCAAAACCAAAGTCACTGACCTATGAATGTTCATTAGGCATGAAGTGTGCTGCACATCTCTGCCTGCATTGCTGTTGCCCAGCAAAGCCTGACGAAGCCATTGTCTGAGGCTAGGGCTAGAGCCAGCACCAGTCAGCTTGGATCAAAGGTAGATTCCGTCTGTGGATTTACCAACACACCATAAGAGAACCCAAATACAATCCATTTAACATGAAGAAAACAGAGGCATTTAGCAGAGCAGGAGGCAACAACTGTAAGAAAGGCTATGTGCCCATGTGCACAATTGCAAGGAAAAGATGGAACCCTAGTGCCTGCACCACCCTTCCTGCAGAAAGGGTTGCCAGACCCACTCTGAAGTGAGATGTTTTATGTTAATCTTGAGTGTTCTAATTTTGCCTTGATGTTTACTGTAGGAAGTGGCTCTTGGGTGCCATCCCAGGATGGTGACAAAAATGCCTCAGGATTGAGGGGTCATGGCTGCCCTGGCTGTGCTCAAGGCAGCAAAGCCCAAACGGCGGAGACTCTGGGTAGCAATATGTGCCCCTTGGCTGCACCTCCTGCAGTCCAAAAACAACTCCTACTTGGGGCAGGAGAAAAGGGTGCCCAGGTCACTGCCCTCTACCAGGTAGATGTCAAGCCACTGTCACCAGTTGGGTAGCCACCACAAGAAAGCCCTCTGGTGGCTCCCCAAGGGTCGTTGGCACCTGCTCAGATGCTTCCCAAAACAACACACAGCTGCTGCCACCATCATTACCGGCTGCAGAAATGCTAGGGCCTCCTTGGTCTTGGGTGGTGCTGTAGGAATGGCACTAGGTACCTGTTCATTTCCTTCTCCAAACCACTGACTTGGTATATGGTTAGGACATCTTCTTACCCTATGATCTGTCTTCCATGTGCAAATAAATCAGACTTCAGGTTGTAAGGGTACTATGACTATGCTATAAATGCTGGTCTTAACACTGTAAGAGTCCTTTGTTTAAACAAGCAAATTTATTTATTTAGACAGGCTGCATAGAAGGTACATTTAAGGTATTTTTTTCCATTTGGAATGTCTATGTCCCTCAGATTTTCTTGAAAAGTGGCCATCAGCCATATCAGCATCTTCCTGTCTTGAAAATTTGGACATTCTTTTTATTTTCTCTGCAAGCACAAGAAAAATATTTCAGAAAGAAGCACTACACCGAACAGAGATGTCTTACAAGTGGACTCCTTTGTGTTTTATTATGTATTCAGTTAAATGCAGCAGTGCATTTAATTGCATCACTTGCAGCAAACATTACCACAAAGTAATGGTAATGCAAAGATTTATGATTCACACACACCAGATAAGTAACTCACTAGAGACAGCCTCACTTCAGGCCTTGTTACAGATAAAAGCCTGATAAAGCCATCTTCAAATCTAATATCAAACCACAAGACAAATATCACCATGAGGTGAATGTGTCCATTACAAAGCACTAGTTAAAGACAAACTTTGCAGTTCCTAACGGGAACAAGTTTATAAATGTAAAAAAAATCCCTCTTTCACGTGGGAAGTCAGTGGGAAGAAATGCACCCTGGATCCATCTCTGTATCCCAGGTTACACTAAAATTTGAATGTGTGGTTCTCTGAACATTGGAATCTTCTTCAAGGAAACTTTAGTTAAAGTCTCCCTTAGTTTAGGAACACGGGAATGATTTTTTTTTAATCCCATATATGGTATTTTGGAGAGCTCCATTTACAAATGTCAGCTTACTAAGGAAATACAGATACAAGAAGAAAATGACAGAATCCAGACAGCCACAGATCTTCCATTCACTTTCCTATCTTAATAGAACCAAGTTGGTTTACTCCTCAAGAAATTCAAAAGGCATATATATGATTACTGAAAAGCAGGGACAATCTGCACTAGTAGTTGTATCGAGCATCTTTTAACCAGAAGGTAGTGGAGCATATTAGAAATACAAAAGGGAAAGTCAAGTCTAGGGGATGTAAGAGAGATGTGGGGATGTAAGAATAAGTTCTGGCTGAAGGATGGCTCTTATGCCACACCTGTGGGATATGCCCATATATCTGTTTCTACATCACCGCACTGTGCTATTTATCTCAGCAGCTGCTGGTCATGCAACTTGTTAAGAAGGGCAGAAAGATCACTTTGTTCCCCTCTCTTAAGGAGTGCTGTGGCCTGTACCTTTGACTGCTTGAAGTGAAATGACTGTTACTTATGACCACAAAACATTTTTCAATACTGAAATTCTTCCAGTAAAACAAAGTGTTTTATCCTTATTGCATTCATGCCAAGTCAAACACTTCAGAACAATGACAACTCCATATTGAACTAGAAAGCCACTGAATGTGCCAACAATTGAAATATTAAAGGAAAAGAATCAGGATAGTCTGATCACCCTGTGCCCCTTCAGGCCAAAATGCATGTTTCTGAGCATGTAAGATGCCAGCAAAAAAAACTGTTTAAAAAATAAAAATCTATGTTGTGCGTGTAACTGGATTAAATCCCATGTTTCACAAAAAACATGTACATTACATTTGATACTAATGAGACATAAGCCCCATCATAGATTACTTAAGGAACTGCAAAACTTAAGGGGTTTTGCTAGAGGATCACTTGTTCTTAATCAGGAATCTATCATGCACACATCTGGAACTGAGGAATCATGCATAAAAAGTTAAAGACCCTAGAGTTGTAAAGCTGGATCTCAAAGCCCCTCATTCTGCCCTGAGAAAGGACTAAATATACTGTTTCAGTCATGAGACACTCTCCTGTCTGTCCCCATGACATGGATTTGCTCTCTATGTGTCTCTGACATTTATTGTATCCATTTCAGTCTATTTTCTCAGATCCCTAGGAATTTAGATACTGTCCTATATAGATCATTCTATATCATGCTACTTTGCAAGGTGAGGTTTTTTTTCCTGCTTGTTTGTTTTGTTTCTGATACTCTATTTACAGAAATGCTAAATTTCATGCTAAACCTAGAGGAAATCCCACTTCATATTTATTTCCAGTTTGTCTGTAAAATGCTGATTGCTGTTTGCAAACTATAAAATTTCAAACTGCTACGACTTCACCTTTTAACAATTTGAGCTGAATTTGTTTGCTCATATGAATGTCAAGTGAAGCTACATAAAATGCCTTATTAATGTAACAGAGCAACACTTCTGTTTCCTTATACTCCACTAGGTCATCTATCTTGGGATTATTTCTGAGAAATCTGTATCAGTTTTGCTTCTTCTCTTTTTTACCTCTGGTTGTCTATAAATCAATCACTTAGAAACTTACTCCAGTGTTGTTTTAAGTAGTAAAGATGTGTAGGCTCCTAATAGGTAACGTGACAGCAACCCTTTTCTCCCTTTTCACAGATTGTATTGTGTGTGCCCTTTGATTCCCTGGTAGGTGTTTTTGTTTGTTTGTTGGGTGGGTTTTTGTGTGTGTGTGTGTTTGGGTTGGTTGTGGGGTTTTTTTTCCTTTTCTTTTTCTTTTTTTCCCCAGACTGTAGGTTTACTAATTCTCTTTGCAATTTGTCATATGCTTGTATAGTCTGTGATGTACTCTGGTGAAAATATTACCAAATTCTGCAGATCTGCAAATCTTTAAATATATTTTGAAACACATCAGTAGTGTCTTTAAAATATTATTTCCTTAGGTGTCCTTTGACACCTTTAACACTTTCCTTATTCTAACTTAAATGCCATCTATCTTGGTAGTTTGAGTTTTGTAAATTATCTGGTCATAATTAATCTTTCCCCCACTGAAAGTCAGAACCATATTTCAGTGTTCCCTCTCTTGAGGTCTGCTTATTTGTAGTTCTGTAAATGCTCATCTGTGCTGTTGTGCTACTTTGACTTCTTGCATCTGCTGGAAACAGAAATTCTGCTATTTGTATAAATTTCTTTCACCATCAAAGCAGTTCTCAGGTTGCACAGACAGGATGCTCTAGAGGGTTCTAGTCGATCATAATGGAGGATAACTATGCTCATTAAGTGCTGATTTTCTATGTTTTCTATTAGTTTTAAAAATAATTAAATTATTAAACTAAAAAGTACTCTCTCAAATATCATGAGACCTTTCGTCTTTATTTTTAAACAATCTGAAAGGTAAAATAGTATTTTCTCCTACCATCTGGCATTCTTACTCTTCTCTGTGAAAGGAGGTACATGAGGTTGGATCTCGAAAATAAACATTTTGCAGTAAAAAAGGCATTTTGAGAGCGATCTCTTCTATGATTTTCTAATGGAGAGTATGGTGCTGTATTTCATGGTAAATGTAGCACTGTATGAACTTGACAAGCAACCTCCTTCTGAGATACTCCTTAAGAATTACAAAGTACTCCCAGCTAACTGTATACAACATAAGCCATTTACAGGTATCACAATGAAAGTTGTTGCAAAGGATTGACAGTTCAGAGGACGTTGTACTTTGTTACGGAGTATGAATGATCCAAAGCTGATAAACTATTAGTTAACCGGGATGCCAGAGAGAATATCTTGCTTGTGTACAGGGAAGAGAAGGTTAGGCTATCACTTTGGTGACTACCTGTTTGAAAGGCAGAGCACACACTCGTTTGCATAAGTCTTTCCATCAGTCCCGCAAACTGGATTGTAATCCCTTGGACATCCAGGCACACCATACACGTGGCAGGCAGGCTAAGGAAGATAGGTATATAAGCGGGTTAAGACATACCTTTGGAAACAGGTGTTTGATCAGCTTCTGATTTGAGAGCTTCTAAGCATACTGGCACACTCAGTACTGGCACAGGAGCCGGCACAGCATTATCAAGTGCCACATTACCTTTCATGCTTGGCTTCTACAGCCTGGCACGGCTTGAGCTGTGGTGTCAGGACGTATATGTGCTACAAAATCTAGTTCCATCCAACACCTTAACATCAGTGTGACAATTGGACAAAGGGGCAGCTGCAGATGGAGCAGGCAGGAGACTCACCACAGCTTCTGTGTGGCAGCCCTTAGCAGGCAGGTGCCTCCGGGGCTCCCGAGCCAGGGCCAGGCGCTCAGGGGAAGGGGCCACCCTACCCCGGGAAGCCCGCCTGGCGACAAGGAGGACACGTGCCACAGTCCTTCCTGGGCACTTACCGGGTAGCTGGCAACGGCACCGGGACACATGAGGAGCCCTGTGGAGAGCAATCAGCGTTAACGGCGCTTGGTCCCGCACGGTGTCCGTTACCAGTCCCGTTCCCGAGCAGCCAGTATCCTGTCCTGGCACTCTCCGATCAGCCACTATCTGTTACCTGTCCCGCCCTCGACCAGCTAGAGTTTTCTCCTGGCATCCCCCGTTCATCCCGTATATTCGGCACGTCCTGTGCCCGTTCATTACCCCGCCCCGTAATAACCGGTGCCCGCTACGGGCTTAGATTCTGCGGCCGCCCCGCGAAGCCAACCGGCGCCCGGTATCCGTTCAGGTTTCCCCTTCCCTGGTACGGGACCGGCCGTGGCTCGGAACCTGCCCGTTTCTCCGAGGCTGGCTCGTTTCCCTCGACCACCGATGCCCCGGCGCCGTGCCCCCAGTACCAGCGACAAGGGTGGACAGCAACACCAGCACAGGCAGCTGCATGCCGACGAGTAGGACGGGACCGGACGGGACAGGACGGACCCGGACNCGGCGGGCGGCAGGGTCGGGGGCGCGCGGGGCTGCGGGCGCTAGGGCCCCGCCGGGGGCGGTGCGGGCCGCGCGCTCTCCTCCCACGGTGGGCTTGGGGTGGGGACAGGCGTCTCCAGAGTCACCCTGTGGCTGGGGAAGGGACAGAGACCCTCCCTTGGGGTGCTGGGGGAATGTGGGGTCAAGGTGCCCCAGGGCTGTCTTCGGCAAACAAGCCTGTGCCTGCGGTCCTCACGGGATTGTTCATCCTTGCCATTCTCACGTGGAACCCTCCACATACCAGCAACCAACCAGGCTCTGCTTCTGCGGTACGCAGGGCCTTCCAGGGCCACGCTGGAAGGTTGAAAAGCTTCAGCACCAGGGCTGTGCAAGAGGGCAGCAAAGTGGATGGTAGGCACCTGGCTGTAATTTCAGCATTCCCCAGGCTTCCCATCTTGACTTCGCCTCGTCTGATTGCAGAGTGCCTAGGGCAGTGCAAGAAAGTTGGAATTACACTTGAAGTACCACGTGGCTTTTAAGGTCGTAGCCCTTGTCTCATCATAAAGTGGCATGAGATGGCTTGTGCTGATCTGTGAGTGCATTCCTGCCAAGAGGAAAGGAAAATCAGTAGAGCCCCAACAATAAAAACAGCCTGGCTGCATCTGAAGTCATGAGGATCCAGGCCAGTGCAGGCAGGAAAGGCTTGGCACACTGCCTGGTTGGCACGACTGGGTGTTGGGGCAGTGCAGCTCTCCAGTGTGTCTCATCTGTTAGTTGCTGATAAGAGTGCTTATCTCTGCAGAGCCCAGGGATTAGCTTCACACAGAGTATGGCTCTGGAACTGCTCTTACGTAGTTTCCTAAAATTTAGAGTGTGGGCTGTGCTTGTGCATGCGAGCTGAGATTTAGACCCATCTGACGGGAGGAGCACCTCGAAAACAATAGCCAACCAATCTGGCCTCTGCTAGTTGTTCTGTTTATTTGCGATATTACAGCTTTTTTATAGCCAGCAGGCGGGGGGCGTGTGTGAATGCTACAGTATAATTGGTACCGGAGGTGGTATGTGTAAGGTGGTAATTGGTCAATAAACTAAAACAATGACTTTACAGTTTCTTGAGAAGCTTCCAGTTGACCTCCATGAGCAGGAACTTGTCTACATCCGTCTCTATTTTCCTTCCGTCTGTATCCGGCTTCACTTTCTCCCCTCGGGCGTTCCGTTTAGCGCTTCTATCTTCGGGGGCATTAGCGGTACTTAACTTCAAAGGCATTCTTCATAGGCAGGATCGTTCATCGCTAATTAGGCTGTGTCCTCACTCACTTAGACACCTCTCCACACCCATCAAGTGTTTTGATATGTACTATGTAAGTGCAAACACAGGCATCACACACATCCTTATGTCTCTGTCAGCCTTTTAAGTCGTTTCAAACATGACTTTTCGCCTGTGTGTTTCTGACAGTGTGTCCTGCCTGAACGGCATCATAGGGAGGCTATTTTATTATTCACTGCGTATGTTCTCATTCCTCTGGGTAACCTGCAAACTGATGGCAGTGTGAGATTTCCATTCATTGCACAAAGACCTTTGAAATTACTGCCCGTCACAAAGGATGTTTCATGCAAAAGCTTCTGGTTTGGATGTTTTAAGCAAGATGACTAATAAAAATGTTTCAAGGCTGGTGAGGCGTGTAAAGGGCTATTTCTCTCTGATCTTCTGTAGCTTTGCCCAAGATTTTGCCGCAGCTTTGCTTGCTAAGACATTAAAAAATCAACTTATTTTCTGTTACCTTGTTGTTGATGAAGTGGTGGCTGGATTTACAGTTCTTTGGTCACCTTTAGGTCCCAGAGACAGTTCCTTGGAAGAAGGAGTGTCGGGAGTTAAGTAATGGAGAGTTGGTCTGGGATGCGTTTCTTTGCTTCTGGAAGGTGTGGTTTTTCAAAGGAAAATGTGCCTGCTGATGGTGAACCGAGGCCAGGGTTTCTCTTTTAAGTTGTTCATATCTTATTTTTTTCTGTCATAGAACAGTTAAGTGCAGAGCTATTGTGCAAAGCTGAGTTTTCACAGGAAACAAGCCAAAATCGGCAAACCAAAGAGGAGCTCCATGTCTCAGATGTTGGTAGACCAGACAGGCTTTCTCTTCAAGAACATCAGCTCAGCACACACAAGACAGATGTAAACTGTCATGATATTACCCTAAAGAATAGCTGCCTGCCCCACCCCAAACATTCTCCACAGTAATGTGTTTCCCATTGAGTTAATGGCATGCTCATCAATTTGTTGCACTCCGTATCAGATAAACAGGGTGAGTGGCACCATTTTGCTCTAACATTGCTTCAGTGATAGCTCTGTGACAACAATGTGAACTCATTCACAGCCATGTGTTCTGTCCCAGATTCTTCCTCTTGATGTTGCAGAGAAAATATGGAAAGTAATCTGCAGGTGCTTTATTAACTCTCAATGTGATGCTGATTTTAACTTGGTGCCATTTCAGCCTTCTCAGTGCTGAAAGCATTTTATTTCACTTCCTTAAATTCTTTCCACCAAGAGTGTTAACTTTGTCCAATTAGAATAAGAAATTAAAATGAAAGATGTGAAATTTTAAACAGAAGAAAAGATAACTTACACGACTTTTCTTCTGGCAAGATGGAGTATTTATTAGAAAAAAAAAAATCTTCTTTCATAAATTATTAACAACTGGAGGCAAGGAAAAGGATAATTACACAAAGGCCTTCTTAATAGCTTTTATATCCTGTTAACACATTTCTAATATAAATGCTGAGTCACTGGAAAAGAAAATTGCAGAACTCTTTGTACGTCTCCCAGAAGTTATCTTCTTGTTACCATCAGGTGGCTGATTAATAAACGTGGAAGATAATAATGATGGTACTGTATAGGCTGCAGGGAGCAATATGTAATACAAGGATACATTCCTACAGAGAAGGTATATTTCTGCCTTTTGCTTTCTGTGCTTGGAAGCTAGGCTTTAGTTGAATATCAGACACTTATAAAAGTAATTGTGTATGGCTTCCTGAAACAAAAAACCCCAAAACTTTAGTGAGTTTATATGTACTTTGTATTCTTCTGTGATTCTGTTTTCTGTGATTCAGTGATTCTGCTGCCCAGCAGTTAGGTACTAGCAAGGCTGTGGCCCAAGCCATAGATATTTTGTGCTGAAATAGCAGCAGAACCAAGGGCAGGTTTCACACCAGAGGTATGTGCCTATGTATGGTGGTTTAACCCTAGCCAGCAACAAAACACCACACAGCTGCTTGCTCACACCTGCCTGCTCCCAGTGGGATAGGAAGGAGAAGTAAAAACTCATGGATTGAGATAAGAACAGCTTAATAACATTTTTTTTTTAAGGTAATGTAAAGCAATGTAATGAAAAGAGAGAGAGAGAAAACCCAAGAAAAGGACAAGTGATGCACAATGCAATTGCTCACCACCCACTGACTGATGCCTAAGGGACGATCTACCCTCCCAGCCAACTCCCCAGTTTATATCCTGAGCTTGATGTTCTGTGGCAGGGAACATCCCTTTGGCTAGATTGGGTCAGCTGTCCTGGCTGTGCTCCTTTTCAGCTCGCTGGCAGAGCATGGGAAACGGAGAAGCTAAGTGCTACTTAGGAACAACTGAAACATCAGCTTCTTATCAACATTGTTCTCTCACTAAATCTAACACAGCACTGCACCAGATACTAGGAAGAAAATTAACTCTGTCCCAGCTGAAACCAGGACACTATGTCCTTCTTTTTACTCTCTGGAGTAAAGAAGTTTCACATGTGAAAGTCTGTGTTTGGACTGGAGAAAAAAGGGCATAATTCAGAGCCTCAGAGCCTCACTTAAGAAGAAAGTGATTGTATAGGGAGGAGTTGCTGAATATTTATCACTGCATCCAACAGTCTGCATTTTGGAAGAAACAAAACAAGTTGCTGAGCAAAATCTTTGGGTTTGAAAGTGTTCTGGTGCTCCATGGTCTCGCTGCTGTTCCAGTGAGTGCTAGCCGGGTGCTTCTGAGATGTACCTTCTGTAAAGACTGGCCACTGATTGTGACCACCCTAGTGATGCTGACAGGTAAGTCCTTCTACAACTCTGCCTGTGTAGTAAAGGTCATGGTGTGGGTAGCTTCAGCTTGTTCCAGGATAAGAAAGTTTATTCCCTACCTTGCTAAGAAAATAAAAGCAGGAATAGTTTTTATATATATTTTCAGTAATGAGTAGGTCCTAAATAGCCAGTGGTTAATGTGGATATCTGCAAACTGCAGCAAAAATAATTTGATTGAATTTAGAATGGATTCAACATCAAGAGCTTTTAGACAGTGAATGATAAATGCTGTTATTTAATGTTCTTTTTAAAACAATTGAGTCTTTATATGAAAAACTGAACTTGACCTACTCTTGGTATTCCTTGGAATGAAAGTGTGTTGAAGACTTGCGGACTCTGACATCTTCATCCTTAGGGATTTCCAATACTCAGTTAAACAAGGTTACAACTTCACTGATCTACTGTTTGCAGTAGCCCTGTTCAGAGTGGGAGAGTGAGCAAGAGACCTCAGAGTTCCTGCCAACCATCACTGCCATGACTCTGTGTCCCTGTTCCTGGAATACATTTAGACCTTTCATCTGTTGATTCATACTATGTTCACTTATGTCATCCATCCTCCTGGAATCAATGGGCATTGAGCACTGGAAGGATGGAGACTTCCAGTGAGAGGCAGCCCAAAACTCATGCCTATCCCAGGAACTTTTAGCAGTATCATTTTGCAACCTTTCAATATCAGCAAAAAACTGGATACACAACACAGGTATAAAAAATGCATTTGTTGGTACCATTTATTCCTGTTATTTGAAATGGTATCACCTTTGTTTGGCTGACATGCCTGTGCCAGGATGGAAGTTGAAGGAAAAACACGTTATTTGTTGGGTACTCAGGAGTATATCAATGAGATGCAGGCAATTTCTGGGAAGACTGAAGTTCCTGCATCGCAGCAGAAAGGTCTTCAATATTTCTTACTCTTCTACCACCTGGAAGAATTGGGTGCAGATCTGGGTTATAAATTTTATCAGCATTCTCTGTTGTTCTCTGGAATATTGTTATGTAAAGTATTGAATTAGTGGATTAATGTCTGCTCTGGGCCTGTCCTAGTACCTCTGACAGTAAAGCCACTGAGCTTAATAAAACCTCACATTATTTAATGAGGATGGGTCAAATGGAAAGTTGTTTTGCACTGTTTACTGAAATGAGGTCTCTTTGAAAACAGTCAGGCTGCCTATTGTTTCCCACAAGCACAAGAGGATCATGGGCTTAGGTGGCAGGGACTTGAGCATCTCCCATATGATGTGAGACCGAGAGACCTGCAGCTGTTTAGTTTTGAAAAAACTGAGAGGGGATCTGATCAATGTCTATAAATATCTGAGGGGTAGGTGTCAAGTGGATGGGACCAATTTAATTTTGATGGTGTGCAGTAATAAGACAAAGAACAATGGATGCAAACTGGAACATAGAAGGTTTCACCTTAACATGAGGAGAAACTTCTTTACAGTGAGGGTGACAGAGCACTGGAATGGGTTGTCCAGAGAGGTTGTGGAGTCTCCTGCATTAGAGACCTGCCTGGATGCATTCCTGTGCGGACTCCCTGAGGTAATCCTGCTTTTGTCATGGGAGTTGGACTTGATGATCTCTGGAGGTTCCTTCAGACCTCTAACATTCTGTGAAAACAGTTCTCAGTATAAAATCACATCACAATATCTAAAGAAAGATTACCTATCTGTCTGCTTAAAACAGACATAGGAAAATGTCTTAGACTATTGTAGTACTGGGAGGACTGGAACTGTGGTGCTAGATTGCCTGCTACATTAAATTGGAGGATTTAGCAGTGTGGTGTGGAATATCCTCTTTGCCACGGGTGGTTGAAGCTAGAAGTCTGAAAAGAAGAGAATAAAATAGAGTCATAGAGCAAGAAACCATAAATGTCTTTAATGGGTGAAAATTCCCACTTGAACAAATTCCTGCAGCCTTCTATAGGCAGGATGATGACACAGGAGAAGTCTGGGTGTATGAACTTGCTCCAGTTTTTTTCTTCTCTTGGCCACCACTGCTAGCTTCTCTTGAAGAGTCGAGGCTGGTGAGAAGGATGCTACAATCATATATAATCTGCAGTTAACATCCTCTTGAAGCCCTTGGTCATGTGGGAAAGGAACCACTGAAGCAGAAGGGTGTTGCAGCTGGCTTGCCCACGCTCTTTCAGGCAGTCTGGTACAGCACAGTGCTTGGGCAGGGCACAGCTGTGTTTCTGCCTTGCATATTAGTCTCTTGCCCTTCCACCTACATAATTACTGGACTGAAAGCAAGCAATACCCTTGGGGGAACATAGTATAGGACAATAAAAAAATGCTTCTGAGTTGCTTTTGAGCATATCAGCCTGGAGCACTACTACTGAAAATCTCTGTCCTAATGCACTGGAGGGCTTCTGCTTCTGGTGAGACTTGGAATGCCCTAGAAATGGTTTGGCACTTGCAGACTGGCCATTTCTGCCCGCTTGAACCTGGCACAGCACCAAAAGAGAAGGACGGAGGAGAAAGAGCTAATTTCCTAACATTTTAGTCTCCCTGACAATGATTCCTGCTGGGAAGAAGTCAGCAGCACCAATCAGACTAATAAGCTTTTAGTGTAAATCTGGGTTTGTTGTGTAAGGGAGGTTGGTTCCAGTTGACAAGCTGACTCTCTGGTCAGGTCCCAAGTGCTGAGCTAATTTTGGTAGACTCTTCCAGGCTGTTTTCATAAAGGTTAAGTTCAAAAGTTCACAGAGATGTGGAGGAAGATCCTCATCTCATCCCATTCCCACCCCCACACCAATGAGATTGCTGTGGAGGTCCTATCTCACATAGAGACCGTGAATCATTCACTTCAGCTGTGTTCCTACATTTGCAATCCCACACAGCCCAAAAGACACGCTCCAGACCTCAGGGATTCAATTACATACACACCACTCAGTTTCTCCTTTCTTGATTCCTCTGTGGCCATTCATTTTGCTCCATCCTGTGATGTTCTCTCCTGTATCAATCACAGATGGACAGTTTATCCTCTTCTGTTTCTCACATGAACCCCATCACCTGCCTGCTTTTGAAATGAATTTACAGGCTGGCCAACTGCCCACTTTGTGTGCTGGCTCCCATGTGAAACATGGAGGGTGTTGCCTGCAGATACAGTAAGAATCTCCAGGTGACTTTGACTCTAGAGAGTGTTGTTGACCTGTGGGTAGTACTGCTGGACAGGACTGTGGCATGCCCTATGGGACACTGAGGAAAGAGCTGCTGTGAGTTACCTATATGCTCCAGGAGGATCTGCCCATGCTGTCAATTACCATCACAGCACAAAGCAGGAGTGGTCTTCTGCCTAAATGAGAAATGTATGTGGACTGCTGTGATACTCATTCTTGAACAAAGGTTTTAGTAGTCCCTTGGAGCCTCCAGAAAGCTCCTGAAGGGGTGTCCTGATGGATAATATTCAATATAGTTTTCATTTTCTCTCTCTTTTTTATATTGTTTTCAGCTCATCTATGTTCATGTATCTACTTTGTCATGGACAGCTTTACAAACGGTGGTTTTGATTCTGCTGTCTGTGTACTACTTCAGATGATGCATCCAGGGCCAGACACCCTGCTAGAGGGAAATGCACTTCATCTTAGTGATTTGCCCTGGGACCATAACCACTTTGGAGAGAGATGGCTGGTCCTGGTGGCATTTCTATGCTAAAAGTTTTCTCAAAGACCAGAAACTTTGAAGGCAGGCTGTAAAAGCATCTCCTAACTGCTGAAGCTTCTATGACATAAGAATACAAGGTTAAGGGAATCTGCCTAGAAGGCTGCTCACATTTTTCTGGGTGCTAAAGCTAAACCCCGCAGATGACCTGCAGTTACAGAGCAACAGACAGGCTAGTGGGTCAGCAGAATCTGTTTTCAGCTATGCAAGGGCAGAGATTGTCCAGAGGGTGGTAGCAAAGCTGCTGCTGAATCAGCACAGCACTTGAAAGTTAATCGAGCCAACAATGCTTGTCTGATTTCTCTATAGCAATATGTTTTGAAAACTCAAAGGTGTTTTCTTTAATGGCCACATATTTCTCACAAAGTGAATGCTTTCAGCCAGAGCATTGTCTATCAAAAGCTGCTTTCAGAGACAGCCTCTGACTCCCTCTTTTCTCTCTTCACACACAGGAAAAGGCATTGTGAATGGACTTGTCACCTGAGAAATGCCTAATTCAGGCAAAGCCTGAGTTCCCCATCCCTGTTTCAGCAGAGCTTCTGTCCTTTGCACTGCGTTTGTGGGGCAAGTGCGCTGCATCTGATCAGTGCTAGAGAGAAAGAGTTGCTGGTAGCTGTCACCATGGCAGATAAGGGCAGGTGAAAGGGAGAAGACACAGTAAGATCAGCATTTTCTCTTTGCTGTGTTTATGCAGTGCCCTGAGCACTTTTCATAACAGTGTGTGCTGAACCTCTCTCTGACCCCATAGGTGAAGGTATTCTCATTCTAAGAAACCCTGAAAAAAGTACTTTATGGTTTCCAGGTATGACAATGACCTGCAAATAAGACTGTCTGGCATGTTACAGTCAGGTTAAGTCAGGCTTTGACACCTGTCTGCCTGATGGATTATCTAGTAAAGTGGAGGATAAAAATATCTTCATTTGCTGTGTTGGTTTGGCCCTGGCTGTGGGCCAAATGCCCACCAAAACCACTCTATCAGTCCCCTTCTTAAATAGACAGGGGAGAGGGGAAAATATAACAAAAGCCAGATATAAGATAGAAGCAATTTAATAATGATAACAAGCAAAGCAATAGACCACAGGGAAGCAAAAGCAGAGAGAGAGAGAGAGCTGAATCTCTACTTGCCATCAGAGGGACAATATTTGATCTTGGGAAGCAGGGCTCTCTATGCTTGGTGCTTACTTTTGGAGAACAGAAGCCATGGATGAATCATCCCTAACTTCCTTCTTTCACTTCATTCTTGTATCTGAGCTGACGTCATATGGTATGAAATATCCCTTTGGCCAGTCTGGATCAGCTGGTTCGGCTGTGTCTTGGAATCATAGAATGGTTTAGGTTGGAAGAGACCTCAAAGATCATCCAGTTCCAACCCCCCGCCATAGGCAGGGACACCTCCCACT
>VWZI01011363.1:755452-787404 GCA_013396835.1 Psilopogon haemacephalus | reverse complement strand
CTCCATGATCTTGCCAGGCACAGAGGTGAGGCTGACTGGTCTGTAGTTCCTGGGGTCATCCTTTTTTCCCTTCTTGAAGATGGGTGTTATATTTACCCTTTTCCAGTCAGCAGGAACTTCACCAGTCTGCCATGACCTTTCAAATACAATGGACAGTGGTTTGGCAACTTCATCTGCCAGTTCCCTCAGGACTTGTGGGTGGATCTCATCAGGCCCCATGGACTTGTGCACATTCAGCTTCTTTAGGTGCTCACGAACATGATCTTCAGTTACAGTGGGCAGGCCTTCACTTCCCCAGTCCTTACTTTTGCCATCTGGAATTTGGACATCATGGCTGGAGCACTTGATGCTGAAGACTGAGGCAAAGAAGTCATTGAGCACCTCAGCCTTATCCATGTCCCCTGTCGCTAGCTCTCCATTTCCCTTCTGGGAGGGTCCCACGTTCTCCCTAGTCCTCCTTTTCTCATTGATACACCTGAAGAAATTCTTCTTGTTCCCCTTGATGTCCCTAGCCAGATTCAACTCTAACTCTAACTCTAACTCTTCCGTTTTCCTGACCTGATCTCTGCTTGCACAAACAATGTCTTTGTATTGGTCCCAGGTTCCCTGTCCTTTCTTCTGCTCTCTGTAGGCTTTCTTCATGTGTCTAAGCATGTCCAGGAGCTTTCCACTCATCCATGCAGGCCTCCTTGCATTCTTACCTGCCTTCCTCTTTTTTGGGATGCATTGCTCCTGGACCTGAAGGAGGTGATCCCTGAACAATGTCCAGCTTTCCTGGGCCCCCCTTCCTTCCAGTTTTTTCCCATGGTACCCTCTTGAGCAGATTCCTGGAGAGATTGAAGTCTGCTCTTCTGAAGTCCAGAGCTTTGAGCCTACTGTATAGCCTCCTTGATGCTTTGAGGATCTTAAATTCTACCATTTCATGGTCACTGCATCCTAGGCTACCCTTCAGCTTCACTTCACTCCACTCACCAGCCTCTCCTTGTTGCTGAGGACTAGGTCCAGCACAGCATCAATTCTTGTGGGTTCCTCTACCACTTGAAACAGGAAGTTATCATCAACACATTCCAGGAACCTCTTAGATTGCTGGTGCTGTGCTGTGTTGTCCTTCCAACAGATGTCAGGGTGGTTGAAGTCCCCCATGAGTTCCAGGACCTGTGAGCGTGAAGCTTCTCCTATTTGTTTGTAAAGGGCCTCATCTGCTTCGCCTTCTTGATCAGGTCTGTAGCAGACTCCTACTATGATGTCCCCTTCCCGTGCCTTCCCTTTAACCTGTACCTATGTACTCTCTTTTTTGGTGTTGGACATCCCCAGGTTGAGCTCCATGGATTCCAGTTTATCATTGATGTAGAGGGCTACACCCTGTCCTCTTCTGCCCTGCCTGTCCCTCCTGAAGGGTCTATGCTCATCTATCCCTACGCTCCAGTCATGAGATACATCCCAACATGTCTCAGTGATGCCAATGACATCTGCAGGGCTGCTCTCAATTCCACAATCTCTCAGCCTGTATATTGACTGCCCTGACTCAGGTGCAGGACCTCTCATGTGGCCTTGTTGAACTTCATGAGTTTCACATCTCAAGCTTGTCCCTGTCTTTCTGTATGGCATCCCATCCCACCTGTGTCTTAGGAAACTCTGTTTTGCAAAGCTCTGGTGGTTTCTTTGCAAGATACCTTAACGACTTAGAAGGGAGGGAAGGGTGTAAGAGCAACAATTACTGACCAGGGGCAGAAACGTCAGGATTTGGCCATACCTGGTTAATGATCAGGGCTGTTGGAGACGTGAGGAAGTTGTTCCCCACTCCTGCTCTAGCGGAGGTGTTTGCAGGCTTGTTCGTGTACCATGCGGTGGCAGCCTTGCTCGCAGGACGTGCTCTGTGCTCCCTGCTTTTGCTAGCAACATTTTTTTTCTAGAGTGAAGAGCTCCAAGAGCCATATATGCTGTGACTGGATAATGCTGTACTCTAGTGTAGTGTGTTCACCTCCATCACATCAGCAATGCACAACTGCTTCCTTTTCCTTGCTGTGCTGGAGGCATCTATAATTCAGGATGAAAGAGCCCACTCTGCTGCTGCTCCAACACATATTGTCAGGGCAGCAGTGACAGGGCTATGCAGGTGTGAGGATGTAAGGATATTTTGGGCAAGTGAAAGCTGAGCCAGGCTTTCACATTCCTGCCTGACAGTTCCAGAGGCACCTAGAAGCTGTGAGCAAGGACAGATAGCAGGCAGTGAGTGCCATTCCTAGCTGAGTCCCTTCCACCTTTCACGTGGGATTTTCTGCTCCAGACAGTGTTTCACTCTGAGCCCCATTTTCGAGGGCTGGGGTCTCTTTGACTCACAGGTCTGCCTGTGCTGGTGCTTGAGGGGAGGGAAGAGGCAGGTAGTATTTATTTATTTAGAATCATAGAATCAGTCAGGGTTGGAAGGGACCACAAGGGACCACCATCTAGTTCCAACCCCCCTGCCTTGGGCAGGGACACCCTACCCTAGATCAGGATGGCCAAAGCCTCATCCAGCCTGGTCTTAAACACCTCCAGGGATGTGGCCCCAACTACCTCTCTGGGCAACCCATTCCAGACTCTCACCACTCTCATGCTGAAGAACTTCCTCCTCACTTCCAGTCTGAATCTCCCCACCTCCAGCTTTGCTCTGTTTATTAATGAATTTATTAATGTGTTGATTGAGATACAGTGTTGTGTTTGGTGAGGCTTTCCAGCAGCAAGGTTGTGGGCATACTTGGGATTGAGTCACCAAGCAGCAATGACAGTAGGAAGGGGGAAAGATAAATGTTTCAACTGCTGTTCAGCTTTTCCTGATGAGACCCAGACACAGGGACAAGGCTTACTTGGAACAGGAGAAAGCATCAAAATGGAAAAGTTGCCTGAGGTGATCTGGGGACACGGCTCAGCTGTGGTCTCTGTCTTGAATTCTTGTGTGTCCCTGTCACCAGCTGATGTGTAGACTTCCTGGCGGATGCATATGATGTTGATAGGAGAATTTTCTACCTGTCAGCTTCTCTAGGTGCCAAGAATCTCATCAGGCTGATGTGGCTGTCCTAAGGCATGTTTGCTTTAGTGCAAGCTGGCCTTACTAGAAATAATCCAAACACCTAATATTTAAACAGAGAAGCACTTACTGCTATAATAAAAGCACCTGCATGAAGATTACAGTGTGCTGCAAATGGTTTACTCTTCACTGAACCCTAGCAGAAAAGATGTGTGTAATTTGTAGTAGTTTTGCCCTTAATTTTGACTTTCACTGTTCCTTTAATCGGAGATGCATGTGTGTGATAGTAATTAGGTAGGAAAGATATCTTTGACTTCATTTTGGCAAACGCAAGGCAACTGCTGGTGTTTTCCCTCTGCAATATATGCTGGCCAGGTGGCCTAAGTGAGGGAGCTCTGTTCCCTCTATGTTTGTTATGCTTCTGCTATCTGTGCCACATTGAGGACTGGTGGCCTGCAGGCACATTGCCATTACTGTGGGATCCTGCATATCCCAGTTTTCCTACATTTAGAAACCCTGTAGCTTGCAGGTGCCAACTCCATGGTAATGACTATGCCATAAATATCTGCAAAGGATATGGTGGGGAGGGGAGTAGATAGAAGTTAATCTCACAGAATTTTTCTAAATATACACTTAAGTTATTTGGAGAAATGAGCCTGGGCTGGTGGGTTTCTTTTTCAGATTATTGCACAGAAGGGACCATTTGCAGCATACCTACTTAGTACAGGTGGGTTTGGGTTTGAGCTTCAAGTTGAGGGTTTGGAGCTATGAGATCAATTTGTTGCAGGAACCAAGTGCAGTGCAGTAACTAATGACAGGATAATACCTTGGGAATGAACTACAATTGCTGATGACAGCATTTCCATGTGCAAAGGGCAAAGAAGTTGTGGTTTCTTACTTGTGTACTTGTGATTAAGTGGCACTGTGCAAGCTCCTCACCCAGTTGTCTTGGTGCAGGAGGAGGTCCTTCCTGTTTTTACTGTGATTCTCAGTGGTTCCTTGCGCATTACAAGGTAATTACTTGCACACTACCAGACTTTGAAAGCAAACTGGTGACCAATGCTGATGCCACCCTTGGGGACTGTGACTACACTACCTGCGGGAGAGGCAAGGAGTGACCTGTCCTGTGGAATGGCACTGTTGAGTGCATCGAGGATGTGGGAACCCTTTTCTTTTTTTTTTTTTTTTTTTTTTTTTTTTTTTTTTTTTTTTGTGAGTAGGTGTGTGGAGAAATGCTGGACTGGAACCAAGGCCTTTAAACTACACCCTTCCACAGCTGCAGTGTTGTCACCTTCAACCGTGTCTCAGACTTACTGTGTTTGAGGTGATCAAGGTTACTGACATTCCCCTCAAACGCTGGGCTTTTGGGAATGGCAATGGCAGAGAAACACAGCTGAGGGGTACCTCTAAAAGTGACAATGAAAAGTCATCAGGGATATACCCTAACCACTCAACTCTAACTTTCTTTGGTTGCTCCCAGATTTGAGTCTAAGCAGTTGGTGACCAGTGGTTGCAAAGTCTCAGGCACTGCAAAGGAAGCCAAGAAGAGGGGAGGGAAGTGCCAAGGTCTGCTATATTTCCAGAGTTATCTGTGTGGGTGAACAGGACATGCAGCAATCCTCAAAGGTGAAATTATATTCTGTTTACCTTAGTTGTCTCTTTAGTTTCTCCTTTTGTATTCTTCATGCCCATTCCCATGATGGTCATACCTGACATGGGCACCTCTGTGGTTTATAGGAGGTATCAGCAAGTCTCTTCCACAGTCAGCTGAGGACAAGACATATAGCAGAATGTGCTGGGCCTGGGCCAACTGTTCAGAGCAGCTTAGGCATTGGTTTGAGTTTCCCTAAACTCAGTCACGGCTAGAAGGGGGATGCCTATGCTCTATGCTCAGTATAGAGCATGCACCCAACAAAAAGCATTGCTGAGAATTAGAGCTTTGCCCAGAAGTTTTGTAGAAATTAAATTTTTTTGCTCTAAAGTGCAGCTTCAGCCTTGTGGATAGCAGAATTTCTAGTTGCTGCCATCAAGGCAGACAGGACAGACTGACTTTGTAGCTCCTCTCTGGGCATCCTCCAAAGCCTATCAACACCAGGACACAAAAAGAACATTGCTTTGAAAACTATGATGAAGCTGAAGCTGCAGGGAGCTTGTGGCAGGCTAACTGGAATGGCAATGTAGATACCATTCCCGGTGCTTGTATCAGGCAGAGCTCTTTAATCCTGGGAATTCTCCTCCAAAGGTGAATGTTAGAAGGGGTCATCCTGGTGTAGGAGGATTCTATGCACCTTTGCAGTTGCTGGTCGGCCCAACCTGGAGAGCACAAACAGAGTGATGTGAGTGCCTTTTCCTTGGTTATGTTATTCTCTTGGAAAGATGAATGAGCAAAGCAGATGCATTTGTAGCGGTGAAGAAATGGAGTTTTGCATGGAGTGGGAAGGGAGGTGGACTGGAAAACCAAAGAGCAGATACCTTGCCTAAGAACAAAGAGAATGAAGCAGGCTACTCGCATTTTTTTTTTGTTTTTAACACATGCCACAGACTAATTAAGGAATTGATGCAACGCTGGAAATCTCTGAATGGTTAATGGAAAAACAGCTAATTAATTAACATTACAGATCATAACCATTAAGGAATTAATATTTCATAAACTTAATTAGGAATGGTGAGTGAATGGGTACATGGGAGGATGGCTTTTGTAATATGAATTATGGTTGTTTCCTTCCAAATCACTGCTAGTTAATGAAGACACCGAGCAGAATTACTGAGCAAACAGTGCAAAAAGGAAAAAGACTGTGTGATGATCCCAGCTAGGAGTGGGAATTGATCTGTTTATTGGGAAGGCTCACAAACTGAAAATGGCATTTGGCATGATGCTCTGTTGCTAAAGATGACCATTTGCTTATGGTAATAAAGGGCTAAATTGTCCTTGACTGTCTTCCTGCAAGGCAAAACTTTTGACTGTGGCTGAGCCTTTGCATCCAGTTCCCAGGGTTAGTTGTGGTCACTGCCCATGGACCTCAGGATTTCTCTCATCACAAGCTAATATGCTGTAGATGAGAAATACAGTTTTCAAAAAAGGGAAATGGCCACATAGTGATTTGTGAGGGAGATTGAAAGGCCTGAGAAGACTGCAGGGGTCTGGACCGTGGGACTTCCTTGTCATTTTCCTAATGAGTATGTGCTGGCACAGCTTGGACTTCCAGGGTGCAAGGATCTGCCTGTGTATTTCCACACTGTTATGAATGTTTATTTAATTTTGTGCCTGTGTTAGGGATCAGCACCCCAGCAGAGCTCCTTTCTGCACCACAGTGTTGTGAATGTGTCGAGGCTGCTCCACTAGTGTCAGGCAGAGCAATAAGCAAAAAAAAAACCCTGACTCTGGTTTGCAGAGCTTTCTGCCTTAGTTAATCAGCTCTGTTTCCTGTTCAGTGATTGTCTGGGGGGTCATTTTGCTAATAATTGTTCTTTAATTTGGCAGTCCAACAGACAGACAATTGAGTGAGGCTGAGGACTCATTTGTGTAGGATAAGAGGCATATCTTACTGGAATTTATCCTGTGCAACACGTGCCAGTGAGGTTACACTAATAGAAAAAGGAGAGAACATTGTTTTTATTTCTGGAATGGATCTCCGGTGCCAGGTCCCTTCAGGAACTAGAAAACTACAAATTGGAAGAAAAGCTAAGGAACACTCTCTTTTCATGAAATACAACTGGAACTACCTGGTTAGATACTACAGACCTTCAGGCAGTAACTGATAGATTTCTCTTTCATCAAAAAAGCATATTAAAACATGATTCTCCTTTGTTTATATATATATATAAAAATAGAAACGGATCATTTGTTCGTTCTGGACGCAGGAAGCTACCTCTGTCAGAGGCTAACTCAGTAAAAGAATAAAGAATGCTTATGGTTGTTGTTCCTCACTGAACATTTCATTCTGATGCTGTGCACCTGGAGTTAAGCTGCATGTCTGCACAGACATCTGCTTGCATTCTTCTCTTCCTGCAGAGTAGGAAGTGTGTTTTTCAGGTGGAAGTGGTGGGAGGCACAGGATCTTCTCAGGACTTTGCTGTTCCATCTCTCTTTAGAGGTCCTAGTTCTTTCTGTGAAGTGACGATGGTCCTAGACAGTTCCCAGCCTTTGGAATGTGGACACTTGTTACGTAGTACTTGTGCCACGCACAAGAAAGATATCTGGAAAGAGGTAGTGGAACCAATCTTTTGGTTAATGAATGATGAAGTGGAAAGAAGACAAGCTAGTCATGGTGTAATGATTGGGGGCGATTGAAGAGGCAGAAATTATAAATTATGTAGCCTTTATAATTTCCAAAAGCCCCACCCACAATCTGTGTGTAAATTGGTTTAAGTTTGGGTCCTAATTTGGTCAGGAAATGTCTTCATAAGGATGCCTTTTCTTGTAATTCAGGAAAAATCAGAAAATTTGGAAAGGTTTGGGCATGAAACAGCTTTGCCCTACTTACAGATGGGAGACTGTCTCTTTCACGGCAGTGTCCGGAGTCCAGTGCCTGCCAGAGTCCAAGATCGCTGTAGGCACAGCTTTCATGAAGCCACGATTGCGAAGCAAGGCAGAGGAAAGCCTTGCAGGGGTGCTCCGTGGTATTCCCACCAATGGCTGCAGTTTACTGTTAGAGGCAGGTTCTGCAGCAAGAAGGCAGGATGCTCCTCAAGGTCCGGCTCAAAGTCTGTGCAAGGTTCGTGTCTCCAGGTCCGTGTTCAGGTCCGTTCAGGTCCCGGTACAGGTCTGAGTGCAGGTCCGAGTAAAGGTCCCAGTGAAGGTCCTAGTGAAGGTCCTGCTGCAATCTGTCCAGCTGCCATATATATACTGAGGCGATTTGTTCCCTCCCTGTTCAAGCCCATGAGGGTGGGAGAAGGCACTTCACACCTATTGTACTAAGCCTCCAGTGACAGAGGTGGGGAGGGAGGAAGACCATTTCCTGCCCCATTCACACCTCCAGTGGGGCAGTGGACTGGGGTGTGCCCTGCCAAAGTTCGCACCCCATTCAAACCTCCCGTGGGACAGTGCCCTGCCCTGCCACACATGGACCTTGCTTGCCAGAAGTTGCTTTGGTTTGGTACAGAAAGTCCAGCATAGACAGAAGAATGAATTCTTACAATTTGAGGAGATTAGAGACCTTTCAGGCCAAGCTTAACTCTGACAATGAGCTCACCTATAAAGTTCAGACTCGCTTCTGGAAAGTGTGGACTGCCATCTTCCAGAACCAAGGAGCATGTGACTTTGGAGGGTGTGCCACAGTCCTTGGCATTACTCTGTATGTGACGACCTTTATGTTGGTTGGGAGCCAATCACATGCCAACACAGCTAACCTACGTACAGGAGTCATGTGCAGAATGAAGCAGCACTGATTTTTTTCGTACTAGGCTCACTGGACTTTCAGCAATGGAAGACTCCCCACTTTTACAGGGAAAGCTGAAAAAAGCATCGATTCATTTAAATAAATAAATTGGCAAATCCCCCAAACCAACATTAATATGGCTTTTAGGCTCCTAAATGCCTTTGTGAATTTTGATATTAAATACATAATTTTAGATATTAGGCAGGATCAAATGTTCATAAGTCACATCATGACCTGAAGGGATAGACCAGCCCCATGTATTCTTTATGGGTTTTACTAAAAGAAAAAAGTGAGCAAGTATGTGCTTATCAAGCACATTAGTAGGCTAATTTACTACAGCTTCATGAAACTAATTAAAGAGGAACAAGACAAAGATGAATATAAGATCATAATTAAGACTGAATCAATAAATCACTGGATTCTGCAAATTCATACAGCAAATAATTGAACTGAATTATGAGTTTGGCATTAGAAATAATTACTTTGTGTAAATTCTGTCAGGGATAGATAAAGAAGTTCCGTCTCTGTAACAGTACTGCTTATTTCCTCATGGGTTATTGCATTGACTTTGCCTAGGAGAACTTGAGAACTTGATCTGTCATCAGCAGAAGTTTCTGTAGGATCTAGGCACCAGGTCCTGCCTTAGCCCCTCATAAGGTTGCTCAATGCAGGCTGCTCTTTTCCCAATAAGCCTCCTAAGGAAGGAAGCAACATGACTGTCCAGAGCAGCTCCACTATAATACACTGTCCTTGAATATTTCTGTCCTTGCATAGTTTTATCTTGGTCCTTATTTCCCTCTTCCAAGTTTATGCAAATATAGAAAGACCTTTCCACACCCTTCATACAAAAGCAATCACCAAGTCAGGCTAAAGAGCAATTTTAAGCACAATCTTTTAAAAACATATATATTTACTGAGAAACTGGAAGGTGCACGTATTTAAAAACTGGACTGCCAAGGTCTTTTTGTTAAAGCAAAGATGAAGATATATCAACAGGTTCCTTGATGGCTTCAGGTGGTGTTGCAGAGACCAGAAAATCACTTTGAATGTGAAGCTTTTTCTGGAAGACTGTTACTGAATGCACGTAAATTTAGTATTTCTTTAAATACTCATCAGTATATATATATAAATTACCAAAATGACCAAAAATCTGGCTAATGCAAGTAATTAGTCCATAAATAAATTAACAATTGATACTGAAAAAAAATGCCTATTGAACCCTCTTCCACAATGAATTGCAGAAGTTTAGAAAATTCCAGGAATTCACCAGAATGCTAAGATCCTCAACTTAGAAATTTCCTGAGTTTTTTCACTTCATCGTATGATTCACTATCCTGACACGAAAAAATGAAGAAGTCTACCAAAGCTGATACCTAATCTTGCAATATTTTTGCTATGGCTTAGTTTCTGCTGGTCTATTCTGAAATGTTAAGAGACATTGCCTATGAGATTTCAACTATCTGAAAAATAGATTAAATTTATCTTTAGCTATCTGAGTCTGTTGTAGCATTGCCTCCTATCAGCTGTTTGTGTCCTGGATAAGTCTGGGGTGGCTGGTGGGGCTTACTGCCCCTTCTGACATTTTTGGGTTTGCTGCTGCTTCTGCCACTCTGTCTTCTCTCATTGCATTAATTAAACTCCATGTGAGAAAGATAATATGTTAACGGTAATAAAGTATTGATGAACCAGCCAATTCCTCTAGTAGCCACGTGTTAAATTTATGTGTTTCTCTTCATTAACAGGTCTTCAAGAGCTGCAGTGCTGTAGATTATTGTCACAGAACACTTGATATTACACCCTTATAGCAAATTTCATGCTGAGGTGAGTGGCAATGGAGTACTTATATGAACTGGCAACTTTTAATAGTTGCTTCCTACTCTTAGTGACCCAGTTCTGTAGGCTTCCTCTTGATGCATCGTTCCCAGGTTGACATTATAACGGAAGGTTGTCATTGCTCTGGCTGTAGGCAATGGGATTGTGAGGTTAGGAGCGTGCCTTTTTGGTGCTGGCAGCTGTGAAGTGTGGGAAGAATGTGAAAACAAACCAAATTTGAATAACAGCCATCCAGTATCAAAAAGAACTGGAAACTCAGTTTTGTTTCTAGGCCAGAATTCTTCAGCAATGGGACCTGTTTGCAGCTCGCTCACCTTGTTTTTGTCCCAGCAGAAAGCCATCTATTGCCTCATTTTTCATTTGAGTTATCTAAATGCTATCAAAATAAAAACTCTGACCACATTCAGAGCTGTTTGTGCCTGAATCACGCAGTTCCTCCCACTTGTGGTTGCAGCATCAGTACAACTGAGACTTGCACTATCATCCCCATTTGAGTCCAGCTGCATGGCTCACTGTCAGGCTGGGTTTGGCTTATTCCATCTCATTTCTCTGGCTTCTACTCCGAGAATATAATTCACTTGCTCCTGGTGATCACCCACATGCAACTAAACTCTCCTAATGAGCAGGCAGCAGCATATTGCTCAGGACAGCTCCTGCCATCCCTGCCATCAACTTGCCATCTTGTGCATGAGACATTCTTTGCTTCTAGTCTCCAGAGTACCTTCCTGGATATGAAGGAGGTGAATGTGGGCAGCAGGACTCTGGCAGAGGGTGGTTTCAGTAAGGTCTTTTGAAGGTCATGCTGCTACAGCAGGAAACGCACAATTGTTCCAGCAAACGAAGCCACAAGAAATTACTGAGCTTTAGCCCCATATGCCCAGCTTTTGTCAGTGTAGTAAGATTACCAAAACTAAAGCTCCTAATTGATGCAGCTGCATGATTTTTAATGGAGCCTTTGCCTCTCTCAGATAGAAGGAATTTAAAATTAATTCACCAACAAGGCAGGATTTGGGGAAAGACTAACAGTGTGAGTTTTTTTTTTGTTTTTTTTTTTTTAAACACAAAGTATTGAAAGAGAAGTTTGAAGCATGATGATGAGACTTGTTAAGTTACTGGGCTTTTCAATGTATCTGATGTGGATGCAACTGCTTCTAAAATGATTACTCTCAAGGAGTCAGCAGTGGCAATTTACTAATTTGCAGCAACTCAGAGAATTTGTTTGGTGTTGTGTATTTCTCAGCCCAATTTCAGAGATGTGAAATCATCTCAGAAATTTTGAAACTACCTAAAATAATTAGTCATTAATTGTCTATTACTGTTGGAATGTCTCAGATCTCTTTCTAACTTGGTAGAATTGAAATTGAGGGAAAAAAAAAAAAAACCCAAACAAAAAACAAACAAACAAAAAAACCCCAGAAGGAATATAAAATGACAAATTAAGGCTCCAAGATCTGATGTTGTATGAAAAATGTCATTCTTGAGTGAAATTGCAAATGTCTGCAAACCTGTCAAGGAGCACTGGTATATGCAACTGGTATTGCATTAGGTGGATGCTGATCTCAGCAGCAGCCCTTTGGTTGTAAGTAGGTCTTATAACTTCAGAAGAGCCACTGAGGATTATTTTGGTTATAAATGATATCATAGACAACGAGGAGCTGTGATATTTGTCACTTATGTATCTTACTAGTAGAAGGCAGATCTCCAAAATAGCATGACCCAGAAGAAGAAATATCCAAAATGTTTCCATTTATTCTCTTCTGCAGAGAAGAATATTAATAAGATAGAAATAAATGCAGAGAATGAATTACAAGTAAGTGCCATGTTAATGCATCAGAACAGAGTACTTCCTCTTATGTGCAGGTTTTTGGAGAACAAAAATAGCTGCAAAGTAATCTATCAGTCAGTCTCACTTTAATTAGGTTCTGTGTGCAGGTTGGGGTCTTTCCTTCTAAGCAGAATGATGGCAGTCCCTTGCTCTTATAAATTATGCTTCTGAGTAGCTGATGAAGGAGGGTGCCATCGTGGTGCTGTTTTACAAATGGGAAGGTGGAAGCCGAGAGAGAAGTGAGATTTAGACAAGTACAGATACCGATGCAGCACAAAAGAGTGTGTGGCTTTTTTCCAGTGGTCCTCTTGACCAACAGACTGCAAAAATATTTGTAGCTTTCTCCCCTATAATTCAGCTGTCACCTGTTGAGGGAGCCTGGACATCACTTTAGGTTAAAATGGAGAATGAGAGAAAGGTGGGGAAAATGCTTGTGAATCTTTCAGGAGGCTCATACAAGCTGCAGCTGGTCTTAAAGCCCCAGTTCCCGCAGTCCCTTGATTGTGCTAGGCTCCCTGCTTCCAAAGAAGGGAAAAGGGCACATCTGGGTTTTGAAACTGCAGAGGAAAAACTAAACACAGAAAGGTGTAAGAAATCTTTGTTTGGGATGTTAATGAACAAAATCTCTGTGTTTTCTGGTGGGAAGTACTTAGCAAAACTAAGAGGTAAGTGACAAAGAGAATGAAATCAGGAATATTGCTAGAGAATCCCCAAATATGGGCGTGTTTAAAATTTTATGATTCTAGCAGTGGGTAAGAGCTCACGTTGTTTTTTTAGTAATTCCTCTTACTCTGCTCACCATTCATCTAGTGTAAGCCAGGATGTGATTTTCAAGGAAAGTGTCCAACTCCTTCAGCTTTGTGTCCAGTATCACTCTCAGGGCTTCTCCACCCAGAACTGCTTGTGGTCTCAGAGGGCTCACAGCTTTCAAGCAGTGTGAAAGGTAGTTCTCGTAGTTCTCTCCCCTTATCCCTCTGCTGGGTACAGCTGTCTCTGACTTGCAGCCAACAGCTATCCAAGGAACCCTCTTCCTGTTGACATGAGTCTCAGCTTGCCAGCTCATCATCAGCAAGTATCATCTCTGCCCGCTGGGAATCGCCGTGGCAGTTGGAGAGAAGGACGTCAGTGCACCAACAAAGGTTCCTGTAAGGAAACAAAGCTTGTGCCTGATGTGCAAGCAAGGTGCTGGGACTCCTCTGATAGATATGTGTGCTGACAGATGGTCTGACTTGAAATACTCTCTCAAATTCCATTAAGCCCTAGGAAGGGAGCAGGCGGCTAGCAGCCACGAGGAAGTAAGTGGTTTCTTATTAGCCATCCACTCTGCTTCCTAACCCCTGCTAACAGCAGCTGGTGGAGTGTCTCTTGCGGATGTCAGTTATCTGTCCATCTGGCAGGTACTTTCAAGCCTGCCAACATGCGTATAAATAGAAAGGCTTTTAGGGAAAAAATGGCAGGCCTCCGTTACAGATCCTGTATGTACTGGGTTATAACAGGTCCTGGTGGCTCTTGCTTCAAAGCAGTGCTTTGCTATGGATGTTTCAGTTATGGCATGGATGAAAATATTTTATTTTGATTAAAAAAAAAAAATCTACATTTTGTAACAGAAGATTTTGCTGCTGCTCTCTTGCCTCATTTTTAAATATAGTAGAGAATGACCTTGGAACCTGGACAAAAGGTTTCTTCTGATTTTTTTTTTTCCTAATAGAGAATTAAAGACTGATTTGGTGGTGCCAGATTAGAATCAGAGTGACTAAGTTGTTTGCACTTAAAACCTCAAAAATAAGTTTAAAGGAAACCGATTTCAGGTTTTATGGGATCTGAGCAATGTTGCAATCAAACTTTAGTACAAGCACCATCAGTGTACAGTAGTAACTGGAGACAAATGCCCTGATAAAGACACTTCTAGTGCTCTTCTCTGCCCACATTTTTCCAGATGTCCTCTAGAAGAGAAACTTGTTTTGAGATGTGGATATGGTCTTGAACAGACAATGCTCAGATTTGGTTGTAGTAGGCTGGCTAGGCTGAGTATTGGCAGGTGAGTTAAATGTCCATGGGGCAAGGACATTGCCTAGAGATCTTGGGTGCTAAGTGTGGATTTGGGCATTTAATTTCTGCTAAACACTGCAACGTGTGCCTAAATCCATTGCTCAGTGTAACTGTGTCTTTGCTGGGATTCACCTGTCCAGGTATCTCCAGTGTTATGCTCTGTTTCTGTGTTAGTGGTCTGAATTCCCTCCTACAAACTGTGGAGAGATGAGCACTTTGGCTTATTCTAAGATGGGCACCTGAAGTCAGGTGAGATGACTCTCCTCTCACAACCAGGTCCTAGCTCACAGGGCAGCCATGAATTACTTAAGGTGTTACAATAATGAAGGTTCAGGTCCTTATAGTGGAAAGACAGCATGCATTTCCTTGTGAGCACTGGTGTTTCTTATAAAGACTTATAAAGTAGATATTCCCTATAATGGCATAAACTGGGAGCTAGCTAATACTGATTTCCATGGCTGACAAAGTGCAGGGAAACAGCTAAGTTTTGCCCTTTGGGCAACGGAGTGTGTTGGTTTTTCTTGGTTTAGGTGAGCATACACTGATGTGACAAGGTGGAAGACAGAGGGAAAACAGCAGGGAGCTGGAAGATGGCAGCTCAGCAAGATGAAGGCCTGGCCCACTCCAAGGAGCAGTAAAAACTAACCCTTTCTATCTGAGTGAGTCTACTGTCCAGGCAGCCATCAATGGATCCCCTTAGCTGTGGTGCGTGTTAGTTCCAGCCATTTAGTGTGAATGTATTCTCCAACAGATAATTGCTCCATTCTCATAAAGTGTACATAATCTGTCTTTCAGTATTCTGATATAGTCTTTAAATATGCCCATCTAAAACTGGCATTAAGAGCTGAGGATTACTGCAAATATGGGACCCTGGCACTGCTGCTGATCCCGTCTGCATTTGGCCTGACCAAGGAACTGAGAAGTAATTATTCAGAGAAGAATTCTTAGGTTTCTCTGCAGGTGCTTTGATTAGGTTATTCCTTCTCGCTGTTTCATCTGCAGCCCAAACCAGATATCATCACATCCCCCTAGCCAGCAGGGAATGCAGCCATACGCTGCTGAAATCAGGGGTGTTTCACATTCCTTTGCCCTGCTAGCACCAGCTTATCCAAAATACAGTGTCAGACTCTGCTTCTGACACTGCTGAAAACTGAAGCATCGAAACCAAACTCTTCCAAAATATTTGATGGTATCAGAAATTAGAAGTGGTATTCCTCAGCAGCTGATGCAAGACAGACCAAAGGACCCTGAGACTCATGTTTATGTGGTGACTTTTAGCTTGATTCTGAATATATTGTGTTGACCTGAATGGGAAGTCTCTGTAGTATGGAAAATAATCTGTCTCCATCTATCCAGACAGTATTTGTTCTTTCTGCCTAGCACTACATGAGAGAAGAGGTGCTGGAATATGGCTTTTCCCCCATGATGTGGGGATCTTAGGCTATGATGTAAATGTATGTTTTCACAGTACATACAGGATGTGATACTCCAGAAGGTAGTCATGATCCAGACTATTGCTCTTTTTCTCTAGCTGCCCTCCTGAAATACTAGACAAGCTAAGATTAGTCAATATGACCTCAGAGGCAATTCAATTTGGATGATGTCTTAGTATTCCACATGAGCACACACTGTTTCCTGCAGGTATACTTAACTGTCCTCCTATATTTAACCATTGATTAAGACAAACTCATAGGAATAAGGACGTTGTATCAGAACAGGTCTGCCCAGGTATAGAGGTCCATCAGATTCCCATCCATACTCACTGATTTCATAGGTGCTGTGTTGTTATGGAGGAAACCTGGGTGCTTCTAGAAGGAAAACATCTTTCAGCAGATATCTGAAACTACTGACAAGAGGGGCTTATTTCTCTCTGTTGATTATAAAAGGAGGGTGGATGATCAGTTCAGATGTAAATGTGTTTGTTTATATGCTCACAAAATAAATCCCACTACTTCTGGCCCTGATGACCAGGATGGTCAGTATGATGTACGGTGAATTTTCTACAAAATATGGTGATTTTTACTGAGATGGTAGTTCCAGCTAATCCTGTGGGCTGAGATTTAGGGGAATGGGGTGCATGCCCTTCTGATTTCCCTCAGTTGCTGTGAAAATATTTGGCAGATTAATTTGTGTTTTCTAAAAAGGATGAAGTTGGCTGGTAGACAGCAAGTGCTGAAAAAGGGTATGTCTGGCAGCACATGACTTCCACATTTCAATCATATGTGACTGTAAAATGTCCTGTCTTTGTGATCAGCATAAATCCTGTCCAAGTCCCACAAAGCCTGAGGATCTTTGTGGAGCGGGTAATACTACACGGTAGTGGTGTGATGAGTTTTCATCTCTTGCAGTATCGTAGAACATCTTGTCATCTCATGAAAAAAGGTAAATTTGACAACTTGATGCTCACCGAAAAACGGTAGCATTTTTTGCTTTATGTATCTCATCTACGGTATTTTATTTATCCTATTTTGTACAGAATAGCTCTCATCTTCTTAGAGCTCCTGTTACATACATGCTTCTTGACCTTGCTGTGTTTATCAGGAGCTCTTTTTTCCACTTGGGATGCCCATGCAGCTGTTACGTTGCTGCCTGCTGAGTGATAGAGAAATCCTCCAGCTAGAGAAGGCAAATCACCAGCTCATTTGCTTATTTTCTGTATCATTTACTGGAGGCTGAAGGCATAGCAGGGCAGTGAGCTAGCTCTGCAGTCTGCTTGTGAATGCTGCCCGTGTTGGTGGCAGGAGGCCAGCTGGGTTGCCCTTTGGCAGTGTGGGACTGTGAGATGGATTGGATGGCATGTGGTCTTTGTGCTCGAGTGCCCGGGGAGCTGGCTTGGAGGATGAATGGAGCACACTCCCAGGCACGTGCTCTCCTTCCATTGATTCAGCAAGCTGCTCTCTCCTGTCTGTCAGAGCTCACAGGCTTCTTCACGCTGCCCACATAGCCTCTGCCAGGGCAGGATGAATGAAACTCTGGTAATTATTACAGCATGACTTCACTAGAACCATATTGGTAGGGTTCAGCAGCAGCTCATTAATTAAATGGTTGCTGTGGTGACGGTTGCCCTGGTACCACAAAATCCCTTCTCCTCCTTTTCCTCTCCTCCTCTCCACTTCACAGGGTTTCTCATTCATATTCTTGTGTTTACATGAATGAAGCCAGAGTGAATCACAGGACTAGGTGAAGAGGTACTTAAGGAAAGATTATGCCCTTTTCCCCACTACACCTGTCACCTTATAGACCTGAATGATCACCCAGATCTGTGCTTAGTGATTTTGCCTTCCTTGGGTACATGAAGTCTGCCTCATATTCGTCCTATATGTTTTCCTGATCATCCTGAGCACTGGTGTTGTTTTGGGTTCTGGGACCAGCTTCTCAGATTGCCAGTGGTACCAGTGAGGGACTGGGCAGTACATTTGCAGCCAATTGCAGAGATCTGTCAGTCTTCCAGAACTGAGATTTGCCTGTAGGGGTTTTCTGTGTTTGATTAAATCACAATATTTCTTCTGGCTCTGAAGCCAGAAAGAAACCTCAGCTCTCATAGGCTGGCCACCTGCATAGTGCAGATCAGTGACTCCCACCCAAAATCTCTTGTTTTGTGCCTGAAAGCTTCTGGCTGAGCTGTGATTTCCTCATCAAAAGATGTCTCATCTTTGTATAAATATTGGTAGTGATAGAGAATAGCATGCCCAGTGGCAGTCTGTCCAGATGTTTAAGCACCACTTGCTGAGAAGAATCTGCCCCCACCCCCAGCAAGAATGGTGAGTCCTGTTTGGCATCACTTCCCCCTTTCCTGGATTTGGATTGTCTAGGCCTTTGTCTGAAGGATGCTGGCTGGAAGGGCAGTGGACAGGAAATGAACCTCTGCAGCCTCCCTGAAGGCCCTGCTGGCCACACTGTTTTTGCTGCAGCTCACGACAGGCATGCAGCTATCAAGGTCACCCCCAGTTTGTCCAGCTTCTGGTATCGATGCTTTCAAGTCAAGGGCAGAAGTACACAAAGGGAGTCTCTCCAAAGCCCTGGTAAAGTGCTTTCCACTGGCACTGCTTTAGCCTTCCCAACAGGACCCAAACTCAGCCACCCTCCTTGTTGACAGCCCTGAGCTTGCTGAGCTGTGGTGGAGCTCCGAGGGACAGCTGGCACGTGAAGGCTTCTAATCCCATCCCTCAGGAGCTGCATTTCAAGGGATGGCTGCCTTCTGGGCTGCCAGCAACCAGTGCTGGCTTTTGCCACCAAGTGACACCCCCAAGTCCTTCTCCTCCAGGCTTTTCTGCAGCCACTACTTGCCCAGCCTGGGTCTATGTGTGCTATTGCCCCAGTCCAGGTGCAGGACCGGGGCACCACAGCATCTAGGTGCTTCCTTCTTCACACAGACTTGGGATCCTTTGTTGTCCCCATGGATGCAGTTGAATGGTTGATGATTTGCCCTGAGCTCACCATTCCACCCATTTTTCTCTGTAGATACTTAGAGTGTATGCTCAATGTGTAGTAAGACATGAGTGTATTCATTTTGTGTGAATGTTTTTTCTAGTTCAAAGTATTCAAAGTAATGACAGGGATGTGTTCCACTATCCAAGAACAATGTTTTCATAGTATGAAACTGAATGTGGTATGTTGGGCTATGAGAAATTATGCCTGCTGGGGCAGTGTCTGAGGGACATAGAGTGTCACAGAGCCCTGGTTGACCTTGCCTATATTGCTGTTTGGAGTGGTCTCTTCTGTGTGAGCCCTGTGCAGGGAAAAGATACAGTTGATATGGATCAAAATCATACCTGCAGCATATAAATTGTTAGGTAGTTTGGACAGTCAGGGTTCTGGAACTCATCTTTCTCTCTGGATCTGTTTTATTTAACAGTCTGAACATTGCATTAGAAGTGGAAATAAAATGTAGCCCATGGGATGGATTATTCCATGCCTGTTTGCTACTAAGGTCCACCCGAATTTTTGCCTGAAGTGTCTAGCAATGGCAACCCTCTGAAAGAGATCATGGGAGCAGATGGAGTTAGGGGTCTGAGCAAAACTGAAAATTCAGGCCTTCCTGACTTGGCCCTACCTAGAAATGTGAAAAGGACTATAACATCAGCTCTTCTTTTCTCCAGACGATAACACTTTCTGGTTGACTGCCTGCCCTTTCAGAAGTGCATAAAACTCTTGTGAAGGTGCCATGAGAACTGGGACACCTGGCAAAGAATGAGACCTGACTCCTTGGTAGCTCACAGCTGCCATGTGTGACTCTGTGTCAGCGTTGCTGTGAAGCTTATTGAGCACAAATGCAAGCACAAACAGGGCCAGACCGAATTCCCATTGTATGCTGTTGCAAGAAGTCTTATCATCTGAAAGCAAAGGAAGAAGGATTCCAGTTGTATCACTATCTTGAAGTCACTGTGTGAACAACCAGGAAATGTTTGGCTCCCTATGGAAAAGCTTCTTTTACTAGAGATGGGAAAACTGACACTGTTTTGGCTTATCCCTCTGTGCCTTGCTACTTGGTTTCTCACTGTGGTATTCCTTTCTCCTGAGTTTTCTGCACTAATTTTGTAATAACAGTTAGTGCTGGATTTCATAACACAGACATAGAACATGCAATTAGAAATTGTTTTGTGTGAAGTAAAGTAGCTGTGAGTCATATGCAGACAAGTGAATTATCTGTGACTATTCAGCCAAGAAGGAAGACAGTGGAAACAGTGGAATGTGCACAGCAAGGGATACACATCATTATTAGCATTTTTGTGCTATTTGGAAGCAAAGGGAGGAAAGCAAAGCCATATACCATGGTAGAATTTGGCTTATTGGATGTACATTTGATCAAGCCCTCGTGGGGAGGAATGGGCAATCTTTGTCTGGTCCTGAGACTTGCATGTCCTAACAATGGGGCAGCAACTTTGCTAGGTCTTGTCCAGTTTGTTAAAGAAAAAAAGAAAAAAAAAAAAAAGAGTTCTGCAGTTCTGCATAGGACTTATTCTAAAGAGAAACTAAGGCTTCTTCAAGGGAAGGCAAGAAAATCCGAGATTTCCAGCACTGTCCTTGTTTGCTGTGCCCAGTGGATCTGCTTCTTTTCACCCCCTCTGTCATGTTAGGAAGGGGGCCTTGACTGTGCAGAAACATCTGGGAAACCTCTGGAGGTGAAAAGTCACCAATTCTGTGAAACAAGGTGGTTCCTACAGTGGCCTCCCAGTGCGTTTGTTGTTTATTGCCAGATAGCTCAGGAGTGCAGTCAGGGGAGCACAGGCTGGAGGTCAGCTTGTATTGCGTGAGTGGCAGTTAATCAGCCAGCCAGAGATAATGTGGGCAGGGAGCATCCAGGCTGCCTGCCTTGCACAGTTGCACACTTGTCATGGGAGGGGGGAAAGATGCCTTTTTAAAAAATTAGTTTTTAGATGTATAGTGAAACTAGAAGTCCTTGTGAGTTATGTACAGGGAGAGAGCTGACAACATTTGCTATAGAGCATCTTCACAGTCCTCGATGCGTTGCTGCAACTGCCCAGAGAAGATTGTTTGCCACCCATTGCAGAGAATCAGTTGATCCTTCCTCAGCCAGTCACAAATGCCTCCATCTGTAAAATGACAGTGAGAAATGCTTAATCTTCCAAGATGAATCTAACAGATGCTTCTCCCAGGAAATGAACTAAAGGTTGCAGCTTTGCTTGAGTGATTGTGAGTCAGGTATGAGTCATTTCTGCCTTGAAGGGCATCTGGATGTGCTTTGCTGATAAACACACAAAGAGCACAAAGCCTGGGGTGAAAGGTTATCACAGGAAGGAGAAAAAAACCCCAAAAAACAAACTACCACAAAACCCCTCTGAGATATACCAGCGTACCCTGAACTCTCTTCTGTGGTCCACAGGATGCATTAGTTGAAGGTTTTAAAGACAACGTTCTCAACTTCCACTGAAACTAACATGTAAAAAGTGAAAAAGAGCCTTCTGGTGTAATGTGATTTGGATAGTGGTATCATGTCTATTGTTTCTGATCCTTGTGATTGCTGTGGGTGGCTTAAGCTCAAAGAACTGGGAGCTGTGGATAAAACACAACTTCAGCTGTTTTTCCATGCTGAAGCAAAGTGCTTTGACTATAGATTAAAATCAGAGCCACTGAGTGTGATAACACAGAGTATCTCAGTAATTAATTTGTGTGTACAAGAGTAATTTGCAGGGAATAGCTTGGTGCTGGATGGCTTTCCAAAGCAATCATAAATTAATGAAGCTAGTGCAGAAACTACCGACCAAAATTACCTGGCCTTGTACTACGTGGATCAGAATAAAGGATCACGGTAATTCTGCTTTGCTTTGAAAGCATAACAAAAGAAGGCATTTGACTATAAAGAATTGGGTGCAAAACTTGTTCCCAGAAGTAGATCACAACTGTTTTTAGACAATCCTCTTAGCTCAGTGGTAATTCCTGCTCCCATAGGACATCAGAGGTAGGAAATCTGGCAGCAGCAGCAACAAATTAGCATTAATTGTGCTTCATCTGATGGAGCTAATCCTAGCCAAGTGCAGCCAGGCACTGATTTTCATATATTGCTATTCCGACCATTTTACTATCAAGCTGTTTCTTGGTGATGTACCTTTATTCAGGGCAAGGGGCCTACAAAGAGCAGCCTAGCGTCCTGCATTAGGAAGCCAGAGTAGCATAGGCTGTAGAAAGAGCTCATATCTTTTACCAGGCTGACAGATACATCAGAGAGAACACAGTCATACTTGCTAGCACAGAAGTCCATTCCCAGGTCAGGAATAGAAGCTGCTTCTTCCCAAGCAGAGGCAGGTCAGGAGCAGTTACTCTGGGTTCAACTTAATTATGCTAATCAATCAAGCAATTAGAGGGATAAGAACGGCTGACTTGCAGAAGTGAAGTAGCTAGCATTTCTGGGGAAAGAGAGGTTAGAAATTAGATTAGTTTGGGCTGAAAGAAGAGGTGGTAGGGAAAATTGAAACCCTAATGTCTGTGCCTATAGCTTTAGAAGTCTGGGATGGGTTGTGATTTTTAGATTCTGAGTTCATCAAGAGCTTACACTTTGCCCTAATGCTATTTTTCCTGGTTTCTGCCTGCTCTAAGCTGATGCTGGCAGATGCATGGAGTATCAGTGTTCTGTGTTTCTATTTATTTCTATGTTTTGCAGAAGACCCTTTCACCATCCCCAGGCTGAAAAAGAAAACTTTAGCTCATTCTCTGGAAGCAAACTGGCTCTGGTTTTGGGCACGGGTGTTTTCACATCTGTAATCATAACAACTAAAAGAATGTATATGGTTTGCACCATCTCATATCCAAACTGTTATGCATACCACTGGCTTGTGCAAATACATTAGCTTCTGCCTCAGATATTCCCAAACTGCCTTTCACCCATGGCTTTGTGCCTCGCACAGCCACATGTTCAAAAGTGTTCAGAAAGTGACAGCCAGGCCAGAACGTGACCCAGATTGGGAAGTTAGCTTTTGTAGCTCTGTGCCATGGCAGAGGTGAGAGATGCAAGCCCTTTGAGGGTGCCAAATCTGCATAGCCAGGATGCAGGAATAACACAGAGTCTGTTCTGGTTCAAGCATCTCTCCCAAAAATGTTAACTTGAATGAACCTTGACTTGAATCTTACTGTGCATCTTGAAAGTGATTTAAACCATGTCAGATACTAGCTGAAGAACTCAAGGTGAAACAGCATATCCTGCCTAAAGCAATAGCTCTTACTGGGTAAAGGACATATTTTTGGTTTGAAATAGAAGCCATGGACATGAAGGTAAATCCAAGGTGCTCAGTATTGAGTGAGATGTGTACCAGTCAGGTCATGTCTGGAAGAAAAGGTATTTGATACCTCTGAAATTGAGGAGGGAGGAGAGAAGTGGAAGTAAGTGGAGAGATTTCCATGTGTCCTGATGAGGAGGGTTGTAGAAGCAGCAGCAGCAGCTTTTCTGCAGGCCAGGCCAACAGGGATAATGTATTGGCCTGCTGCTTCCTCCTCCAGACCTTGCTGTCACAGACTGGCTTTGACAAAACAGCAGCAAGGCAGGCTGGAAGACTTCCTCGGAAATAGAAAAGTCAAGAAGAATTCTACTCAAAAAACAGCTTCCCAAGGCTGGTGACGTACTTCAAGATGGTGAATAATCGACCTCAACAGCAGAAGGGAAAAAAAACAACAACAGTATATGCTCTTCTCCCTGGCAGGCTCCAGTGCCTTGGGAGATGGCTCCGCTGACTCATACAGAAAGCTGTTTTCAAAACACGACTCCTTCACTTGGATCTAGACAGTCCCTCTCCCTGGGAATGGCAGCTCACCTACCCTGATCAGCAAAGGCAGGCTGGGAAACCTGTCCTACTCCTGCTTCAGGGCTCTTTCCTGGATGCTAGATCAGATCTTTTGGTACAGACACCCATCACTCCTTAGGTTATGCTTTTTTTTTTCCTCAAAAGCCCAACTGCAACAAAGACTGGGGTCTAATTTCTGAGAGTTGCTCCAATGTGCTGTTCATCTCCTGTGCTCTACAGTAGCATGCATTAGTGAATAAAGAATAACAAAATACCAGAAACATGAAATCAAAGACGTTGCTGGTTCAGTTCTTTCTTGTTAAACATTTGGCTTCCAATATATGAAAACTGGAGTATGGTGCAATGTAAATATAACTTCCTGCTCAAAACATTCAAATTCTGTCCCAAGATGTTCCTAAAGTATGTGGCAAGACATAACAGTAAAGAAGTAGCTCTGTGCTTGTCCTATTGCATGCTCTGAATATGTGGATGCACTGCTGGCTGCTGTGGAAGGCAGTGTTGGCAGCATGGCACATTGGGTGGCCATTTTTGTGTGAGTGAATTAGAAGTCCTTTACCTAGTTCTAGGACATCATGGGATCTATTGTGCAGGTATTCAGGAGTTTTTTGCTTAGATCAGGGAGAACTACAGAGATAACTAGAGTAGCAAGAGGGCTGTGCTGGAGAAGAGCTCTCTTTCATATCACGACTCTTTCCACAAGGGACTTTTAGTGGTAGCACCATTGCAACCTTCCCCTCACCTGTGATCATGGTGGTGGGGAAATGCCTAGGTGCAGAAAAAGGATTTTATTTACATATCTCTTGGTAGAGTTTACTCCTCAAGGTTTTCTTAATGAATTGTTATTACTTAGGTATGACTGGAGTCAAGCTAGCAGAAGCATCCCTTCTGAGCAACCTCATGGTGATGGTGGAACCAAGAGGAAATAGGAGAGCTCCCCATGAAGGCAAATGTGTTGCAGTTTGGGTGGAAGGGGATGGGCAGCTGTCGTTCCTTTTGTGATCTGTAGTGATGGCAAGCAGGCTCTTGGACCTCAGTTCTCAGCATGAACAAATGCACAAAACATTTTATCCCTTGTCTCTTCCTAGGAAGTCAACTGCTCTTTCTCTCTTTGCAGGGGGCAAGTAGCATATGCAGTTTCTGCAGAATAACAGGGGTCTGGGGAGCAAAAAGGAGCTGAGGGCTGGGCATTTGTTTCAGAGGAGATTGGTCAGATCTGTAAGGCTGGAACTGGCTCATCTGCCTTCCTGACTGATGACAGCTGACAGCTGTGGAAGACAGAGGGAGAGGGGGAGACAGGCTTATGTGAAAAGAAACGGAGCTGGGATTGCAAAAAAACACTGATGATGGTTTTCCTAGTAGAATTCCACTTCCAAATATACATGTGATGAATTAAAATCTGAAATGGTGTTTAGCAAACGCTTCTTGCCAGGCCAAATTAGCAGCCTCGTTTGTTGCCAGTGGCAGCTCTTTAAAACTCTTAAGCAGTGGCTCCTTTTAAAATGTGGCATAAATAGGATGTTTTCTCAACAGTAGCATTTCCTCGCTAGAGCACTGCAGTAATTTTTGTACCCTTTGGTCTCCCACAGCTGGTACACCAAAAGAAAATGACAGCACAAAACCCAGCCAAGCTCCTTGGAAATGTAAATAGACCGGAACCACTGGTGTCCTCTTAACACAGCATCAATCACTGCTGGGTGCTAGAAGTGGCAGCATGTTTGTTACGGTCCAGGCAACCATCTCAGGCAGCAGATGGAAAAGGTTTAAGATCTAGTAGCAGTGTTTCGGATATATGCATGATTCTCTGCAGAAAATGGAGCACAGATGGCACCTGCTTTGACCTGCTCACTCAGTAACTACAAAATCCCTGTGTTTTCAGACCAGCTCTGTATTTATCATGAGGCTGTGCAGCACAGTTTGGAAACCTTATGCACACTTCCTACTCATGCTGGTTTCTGTTGGCTGTTAGCTAAGCTTCTTGCAGCTTTGCAGCAGAGTAGTAGACAGTGAACGAAAGCAGGTCCTTAGCTTCTGGTGGGCTTTTCTCAAAAGAAATTAATCTGTTTACTTTCTCCACGCAGACTGTGTTTCCAGAAATAGTAGACTTTGGAGACAGTTGCTGCAGGTGAACCGTTACAGATGGTGCATTTATCAGCCACAAGAGCAGAATCAGATCCATCTGTCTTGGAGGGTTCCCATGCCACAGACTTCTATAAGACAGGGAGACCTCAGAAAGCATGGAGGGGGCCACGTTGGGCTCTCTGTTGGAATGGTACTAGTGTGAGACAGTGACTTGGTGATGAAGTGTAGGTTGACTTTACCAACCAAAAGGCAAGAGGAAATCTGCTGCTGATTTCAAGGCAGAAGGAGCAATTCTATTAAGGAAGAAGGTGATAAATAGAAGGGTGTGTTGTGCTCTGGTTTACCTTGCAGGATGGCTGTCATTAGGACAGATGTGCAGATGTGAGTTCTTGGGTGTGCAATTTCTGTGGAGAACAAGCACCAGTCACTCGCCAGTGGATGGCCTTATACTTGGCCTGTTTCAGAGGCCTGCCTCTTAAGGAGCTGTCTCTTACCACCTCATCTTTCTCACTATCAAGGGAGCCTAGGACAACAAACCAAGAAGTTTCCATTACAGGTATCTGAAATGGTGAAAGATAAACTTTATCTGTAAAAACCTTGTCATATGTCTAAGCCTGGTGAGCTTCCTGTATCTTCAGCTATAACCATGTGAGAGCAAAGTGTGTTCCTTCTTCCATTTCTCCTCGTGTATTCAGAGGCTTCAGCAATTGATCTGTTGTCGAAAGACTGTGTTCAACAAAAACTATTAACCCAGTTTAGACATTAATTTACATATCAGTAAATTTAATTTCTTTTCAGTAGTATGTTGCTAACCTAAATAGACCTCGGGGCAGAACATTTTTCTCCTTGACCTTTGAGTCCTGATTGTGCTGTCCATATGAACAGGCTGTCATATGTATTTCCCAGGAGGCACTGAGATCTGTAATTCTGGATTTCTCTTGGCCAGATTTACATGATACATACCTGACAGCATTCCTCTATTGGGTAGATATTATATGTTCTTGATGGACACAGGAGGCAGAAGACTGTTTTGAAGGTTATGTTGCAACTGTAGTTATTCCAGCCACGTTGCTTTCAGAGCTCGTTTTATTTGAGTAGCTGTCCTGGGTGTAAAGGGTTAAGCCCACCCGGGAGCCCCCTGACTCCTCCCAAGGAGGGTGGTCTGACCCTTTTCCCAGGTGTCATGGTTAGCCACTCCCTGCTGGGATTTGGCTATAAAGAAGAGGGGAGAGCATCTTGTCTCTCTCTTCCTGCTGTCCGGTCTGTGTGAGGTGCTGTATTGCTGCTCTCTGCTGCCAGACCACGTGCTCCCTGACACCGCGTGGAGAGCATCATTATTCTCTTCTGGAACTGCCACTAATTCTTTTCACCATAAAATTCCTGCATCCTGCTTTCCTTCAGCACCAAACCCATCGACCTCAGCCTTGGGACTCAGTTGCCTGCCGCCGGTTGTATTTGCATTTTGCTTCCCCTTCTCCCCGGTCTCTGTATCCTCCGTCATTCCCCATATCCTGGAGTTTGTTTCCCCTTTGTCCCACCTTCTGTAAAAAAAACCTTCCCCTCCTATTTGTTGTTAAAGTTTTATACCTTTTTTACTTCCAAATCGGATAGAGGTTTTTTTTTTTTATTATTATTATTTTTTTTATTTGGGCTTTTGGGCTCGGGTAGCTGGCTTTAAACCCAATACACCTGGGTTAACACAGCCTGTTCTGACAGGTCCTCCATTCTATGCACAGACAGGAGGGAAAGTAACACACAAAAAGAATCTGGGAGGAGATCGAGAGATGATCTTATGAAATGATAAGATGCACAATTACCTTAGCCTATTTTGTAGAAAAGCACAGCAAAAGGCAGAAATAGTAGAAGTCAGTGACCTCCCACAGCCAGCCCAGTTGAAAAGCCCCAAACCCCAAACCTGGAAGCAGCAGAAATCTTGTGTTACAATCTGAACTCCAAGCCCCGTGATACTTTGCTCCAGCTGGCACTTTACTTTTTAAGCTGGCACGATGGCAGCATGGTATGGAATATCAGCAGCAGATCCAACTCAACCCACAGCAGTAGCTCTAGGGATGAATTTGGGCTGTGCTCAGATAACACGCTGTTGTATTATCCTGAGAGCCTCATGTAGGAGCATGCCAGTTCTTGGATGTCCTTGTGGGATGTTTGTTTCTCAGCCAATTTCTGTTTCAAAGCTTGCTTTTTCCAAGAATGCCAGGTGGTTACACCAGTCACTGCTTTTCAGGTTACTGTCTCTTTCATGCCATGGAGCAGCAGGGGCTATGCGATGCAGCTGCCAGAGGAACTGTAGTCACTAAAGGCTAGTGCATACTAGAGATAACTAATAGCTGTGCTGAAGGATCAATACAGCCTGCATGGAACCGCAACTTAGAGCAGTGAAATATTTCTTGCCAGTGTAGGAGGATTTTCATACAACCTTTTAACATCCTTATCACATGTTGCCTCCCGGGTGACTGGAAGTCAGAGCCCTATTTGGGAGCGGTTATACATCCTTTTGTCCTTTAGTTACAGGTGGAGCTGAGGGGCCATTTTCTGACTTAGAGAATAGTTAGATAAATCTCGCCACCTGAAATGTCATAGATTTACCCTCAATAGGTCCTCTTCCTTCACTCCATCTTCCTGACACAAACCATTGCTGGGGAACTGATTTCACACAAAACTTGTTTTTCTCTTTCCCTCCCTCCTAGCAATATTACTTGCCTGCCTTATCCCACAAAGTTCAGGGTTGATGCAGTGAAAATGATGGGCAGGATTGGATGTCTCAGGGCAGCAGCCATCATTGTCAAAAGAAGTCATGACTTGGGCCAGGCTTTAAATCCCCAAATATTATGAGGCAGACTGAGACAGATGGAAGGGAAGATGCTGCCTCAACCATTAAACAAGAGGGAATGACCTCAAGCTGTGACTGAGTAGGTTTAGACTGGACATTAGGAAACATTTTTTCACAGAAAGAGTGGTCAGGCAGTGGAATGGGCTGCCTAGGGAGGTGGTTGAGTCACCAACCTTCAATGTGTTTAAAAGTTGTTTGGATGTCATACTTGAGGATATGGTTTAAGGGTGAACTTTGTAGAATAGGGATAACGGTTGGGCTCAGTGATCCTGGGGGTCTTTTCCAGCCAGGATGTTTGTGATTGCCCTGAAAATGGGAAGGATCATAGTGAGAAAAGGAGAATACTTGCAGGATCCTCATCTGGGTGCTTAGAAAGGATAGCAATTGCTCTACATCAATGTATGGCATCACATTAAAAACTGTCTTTTGTGAGCCCTGTGAGGTTCTGGCATACCTTGTGCAGCTTTACACCCCAGCACTAATGGCTTGAGAACAACGAGTGAATGCTGCTTTGCAAGAATGAGTACGCTTCTTCTTAACTAAGAAACAATCTCAATCAGTCTAAAGGAGATGAGGACATTCCCTTCTCCATGTTCTGCATAGGGTCCCCAGGGAGGCATGCCTCCAGTGTCCTGTGTGTGGGAATCTGGCCCCACTGGTAGGCATCCAGCAATACTGGAGAGGCTGTTTGCTTCCATCTGGCCTACCTTCATGCAAACTCCAATGACAATTAAAGAAAACAAGGCATGTCCTTTGTGATAGATAATTTGATTCTGCTAGCAAAGCAGAGTGGGGAAGCTATAGCTGTGTTCAGGACTCTCTCTTTCAGTTAGCAGGAGGGAGAGTGACAACACCAACAACGAGAGAAACAAACATGTGCTGCATTAGCTGAATGTTCTGGGTGGGTTGGATGCACTCTCGGGCATCTAGTCACTGGGTTTCTGTCAGTTCAGCTTTTTCCAGACATTGCAACTGGCACTTTCATCAGCTTCATGTTAAGCAAGCTGAATCCCAAGAGGTCAGCTATGGTGTGAGGATCTTTCACAGCCTCTTGGTTGTGGTGTTCTGACAAAGCATTGCATGGTGTGCAGAAAGCAGTATTGCATAGATTAGTGGGCATGGTGGTGTTGGGTTGGACTTAACAATTTTAGGGGTCTTTTCTAACCTTAGTAATTCTATGATTCTATGCCCTTCAGGGATTAACAACCCATGGTAGATCCTGAGCCAGATTTGCTACAGGTGCACCCTCTGCCCCTCTCCATTTCAGTATTTCTACACCAGGCAAGGGTGGTTGCTGCAGCTTGGCAGCTGCTGGTTCACAGGACAGATGCCTTGCAGAGCTCCTTTCTTGGAGACCAGTGCAACCAGGTGCAGTGCGGGAGCCAGGCAGGAGGGAGAACCTGGTTGGAGATACAATTGTTTGTAAAGGATGTAAACCAAACACTGTTTACTTTCTGCCTAGGGTAGATCCTCTAATCTTAGCCTTCCCACGCAGTGCCACAGCCAGGGCTATTGCATTTATTATGATTGTTAATAGACAGGATTTCATTGTCATTATTTTTAGTCTCTTAGCTCTGGATCTTTACGATGCTACCTGCCAACCCTCTGTTTCAATTCAACTCATACCTTGTTCCTGGTATCATTCATATCACAGTGACAAGCCTGCTGCTGAAAACAACAATGGTGCATTATGCAGGCTTTGACTTCCCAGCTGATGGGAGATAAAATTAGGAAGAGAGGTAGGTGAATCATCCTCTCTGAAGCACTGATGAATACACACGAGGCTTTCAGATCACAGTGCTGTGTGATACAATGAGGGAGTGGAGAAAGAGGAACAACAAGGGATTCAGACAAGCCCATCAGAGCCAAATGACCCTATGTGCTGGTGGGAGGGTGTCTTGTTCCGTGCTCGCACTGGGCTCTCCTGGCAGAACCGGAGCACCACAACAGTGCTTTCACCCTCTCTTCTTTTGAACGCTGTCTTGTGCTGAATTCAGTGAGAAAAAGGGCCTGATTTGGCATGAGGATGGCGACCCTTGTCTTGATAGGTGATTGCTGTCATCTAGGCCATGTTCACTGCATCACATATTAAGTGAATGAATAGAGTCAAGGATGACTCAAGAGAGGAATTTGAGAGCACTTCTAAATACATCAAGGCATGTACAGTTTGGGGAAGGGATTAAAATGACAAATTCATAACCCATAAAATTTTCTTTTCTTATATTTTAAGGAGATAGAGGGGATCCTCTTCTATCCCCTCTACCACCTCTTTGCTTTGCTTTTCTCACATTAAAACTAGGGAAATGTGCTTGCTTGGAGGTCTTTTCTTGCAGTGTCCTTCTCTGTGGCACTGTCTTTCCACTGTAATTCAATAACTTATATTTATTGCATAACTGTTATTCATATCTCATTAGATTTTGGGGGGTGAAAGTTTGAAAAACTGAGAGGGTGGAAAGCTCTATTGTTCTTTATTTTACTTCACTTGGAAGACCTGGAAAAGTCAAAGGAAGGTACTGCTTTGAATGTTTTATTTTGTTCTGTACTGTCCTTCAAGATACGACCTTCAAGCTTTGTGAACAAGCTTTCTGAATTGTTATGGAAGAAACAGAGCATTCAGAAAACAAACCTACAGTTTTCTGAGCACCAGATATCTATAAGGCAAAAATCCTGGATAGTATCAGGAAATCCTTTAGCACCAAAACAGTACTGAATCTACCCAATTAAGTGAGAAGGTCAGGAGGTAAACTGAACGTGATAGCTCCAAGTGTTGTCAAAGATCATACCAAAAGTCTCCTTCATTTGATCGTGTCAGGTCCAATAAAAAATCTACATTGAGAAAATATCTATGACAGATGAAGCTTGCATATTGTTTAATGGGCTGGGTGGTGAGCCACTGGTCTGAGGAGAGAGTGAGACACCTTTCTGGTCTAAATCAGTTCACCTAAGCTTCCCAAATTTTTTATCACACGGTACAAAGCAGGAAGACAGGGAATAAGCATTGACTTTGTGCTGACATTGGTTTACTGCATGAAGGTTGAAGCAACTGGCTGTGAAAGGAAGGTCTGCAAAGCAATGTGGAGACTAAGATGCTCATTCATTTGCATATAACTAAAACATTGTGAAGGAAATGAGTGCGCAAGAAGCTTTTCTGTAATTTGCAGAAATGTAAAGACAAAGAACAGGAGTGATCTTATTCCACTGTAAAACATGTATAAAAAGGTGTGAAGGTTTCTCCCTTTCAATTGAAAGCAGACCCAAGGCAATTGATGTAGTTTCCTTTAAAGCTGTTGTCCTCTGACCCTGCTGTACTACAGACAGATACGTTTCTGCCGGGTTACAGAGGCTTGCAGTGCCCTTCTCTGTGGCACTGTCTTTCCACTGTAATTCAATAACTCATATTTATTGCATAACTGTTATTCATATCTCATTAGATTTTGGGGGGTGAGGTGTGAATGTGCAGCAATAAGCAATGTAGGTTGTCATGGTTCACTAAGCTTTTCTGACACTTGACAACTGAGAGGAAATTGCATTTTTCCCTGCTGTAAAGCAGCCACAGAGATGGAGGGTATGAAATTAGTCAGCCTTAACATGCATTAATCAAGGAAAGGAACTTGAAGATGCCCTTGGAGGAAGACTGAAAGGCTGGGCCCAAAGCCTGGGTCTTTTTCTTTTCTTTTTT